>JAECUM010025059.1:0-54472 GCA_016617855.1 Megalonaias nervosa | reverse complement strand
GGATAAAATATACAAATCTGCGTGTTTAAAGAAATATAAATAAAAAAATAATATTTCAGTATTACACATATGAATAGAAATAGCTGTCAAGCAAAGAAGTCCCAGGTAGAGTAATTAATCAGTTGTTCCGCTTGTCACTGCGTAATACTACATGACTGCCGCGATTACATTTTGTGTCATATTCAGTAACTTATCTGTCTGTTAATGGCTTGACAATGCAAATTCGTAGAAGAATAGTTACATCTTTTGATTTCGTCCCTGATCAATTCAGAAAAACAGTAAGTCACGCACCGCTTGCATGTGCAACACAGCTAAGTTAGTTTTAGATAGCCGCACACATATACTTTAACTCCAATTACATTCGGAAAAAATGTATGTTCGATTATATTTTATACCGTGTGTTTGGAAGTTGAAATAACCACAATGTAATTTACAATAATTGTGATTTATTCAGTATAATGATCACTGTAGGAATACAGCATAGGTAACGCATAATAATTTTTGAAACATATATTTGTAAATATGGTCCGTGGCGCAGTGTTATAATGGCAGATTCTCATACTGGATATCTGGAGTTGTATACCCGTGACTGAGACATTGTCGACGGTGGCGAAAGTTTCGCAATGTGTCATCACGTCATTGGTGCACTTTTGCTTTCCCTGGCGTTGATGATGGGGGAGTGTGTGCAGAAATATGTTGAACGTAGAAAGGCCCCGCTTCTATGTGTGTGTCGTCCTGAGATCTAAGATTGTAATTAATGCTACTATAGTTAAGTTTATATGAATCTGCCGTCCTTAGAATTAAGATCATATATACTGTAAATATATGTTGTTTTGTGTATACTCGAATTACTCTCTGGACCTGCTAGAATGTAGTTCAGCAATCTAGGGGTTTACATAGGGTTTGTACCGCCCTTTGCATATAATGATGAAAATAGCTTGATATGATATAATTCTGCAAATATGCTTCTATTGTTAAGAGTCTGTGTTGTTCCGTCCTTAGAGCTAAGGTTTTATATAATACTTTAGTTAAGATTGTGTGTAGTGTCGTCCCTAGAGCTAAGATTACATATAATACTAGAGTTAAGATTTTATATACTGTAAAATATGTGTTCTGTAAATATTTGTTTTTTTTAAATAAATATTTCTTTATATAATGAATTACGAAAATATTAATGCTATTATTTCTGCAATTCAAAAGTTACAACATGACGGTATTAAAATGTTTGATCAACTTAATCTTGAAAATATTATTTGTGATTTGGAATCAGTATAACAACGAGAATTCTAAAATACATATACATTACCAGCTGATTACAGATTCTTAAAGTTGATTCAGCAGTTGATGATGCAATTCTTGGCAACAATCGATGACAAACAGGTTAAACCATTCGTTCCACTCGCACACGCGATTGACAAAATTAGATCAGAAATGTCTCACAAATACGAAACAAAAAAGATTGTGATTACACGTGTAAGGCAGTTGAGAAAGATTATAGCTGATCGTGAAACTATCCATTGTAGTAGTGAAAATGAAAGCTCTGTCACCGCTGAATGTTAAAGTGAAAGTAGCGACAACGTCAGTAACAACTAAACAAAGCAGAAGTACAAAGTCCTTGATTTTGTCCTTGACAGTCAAGCGAGAAATAATTCATTTCTGACGGTAGTAAAAAATATTTATTTTTTATTTCTGATAATAATCTTTATTCTGATTCTGAAATAATATTGATAACGATAAAATCACTCTAAAATCTGATGAAATTGGATAATATACCCATCTGTTTGATGGAACTGTTTGATAATCTGATTTAATTTGGGTAATATACCCATCAAATCTGTGAAATTATCCACTTGACAAAGTCAAGACTGAAATTATATCAATAACAATAAAATCAGTCAGAAATATATAATCTTTGGCAATTTTGACTACTAAACTGATTTAATTTGGGTAATATGCCCATCAGTCTAAAGACTTTGGTGAATAATCTGAAAACAATTATGGGTAATATACCCATCAAATCTGTGAAATTCTTCGAAGATCTTAATAATTGTAGGCAATATACCCATCAATCTGAAGAAATTAGCCTTTCCTTTCTTCAGAATCAGATTCAATGATTGTATCATTACTATTTTGATTCTGATAATAATATTTATTGAGAATCAGATTATAACATTTTTAATCTGACAAAATTCAATACAAGAATGTGCATAATTTAGAACCTGATCTGTATCGCACACAATCATAATAACATGTTCTCATTTAACTGTTCCAGCGTTAAAAAAAAAAATAATTCATCGCCGTATTCATCAATAATTATATTAACACTAAATTTTTCAGCGTCGGGAAGTGTCAAAATTGTTCTAAAGGCACTTTCAAGTACCTCTTTGTTGTATATAAAAACTCTCGCGTGTTGTTACATTATATAACCGCATAAATAATTAATTATTTAACAGAATTTGTTTTGTTGTTTTAAATTCTAGATCTACTTCTATGATCTTAAATACAGATTTATATTTAAAAATTCCCCCCTTAAATCAATCAAGTGTCCGGTCTGGTCAGAAAGTGTGAAATGTACCCTTGATAATAAAGTATTGTAAAATGCCAGATAAACAGGATTAATTGGCTCTGATACAATTAAATGTCCTGGAGGTACTTGAGGAGTAAATCTATATAAAATGTATCCCTGCTGGGCCTGACTGGATTTTTCAAGATCTACTTGATAGCTGCCATCAACTACATCACATGTAATATTAACAATACTTGCTGAAATATGACGACCTCCACCATATGGATCATTGTTGTGTTTGAGAATAGTTGCCGTTGAGGCTATTTAACTCCACGATTCGAGCATTTATTGAAAATATTCATCAATCATATCATTGATGATGTTGTCAACTCATCGGCGTTAACTTCTGGTACTATAAATGTTGTTTTTTATAGCAGTATCGTCGTTCCAAATAAATAAGACACGACGTATCGATATAATAATTGCTTTATTGGAAAGTTTAAGATCTGATGCAACCCGATTTAGGTGTTGTAATGTTTCAATGATCTGTTGTTTTATATCATTGTTGTAATGCTGTGACAGAACAGAAAATAAATTTCAGAGATCACCGAGTACATGTGCGTGTTCAAATTTGATAGGGTCGGAATATGATTTAAAATTTTCTTCAATAACTTTCCAATACAGAAATAAATCTTTTTGTAACCTGGGAACTCTTGTAGTACCAGGCATATTAAAAATACTCCCACAATCATCATCACAAGGTATCCATGGGTCATTTTTTCGATAATCTGGAATCTTTAAAAATATTTGTTTACCTGTAGCAAAATCAAATCGTTTTCGTTCTGGTGATCCTTGATAAACCGGCGAAAATTCTGGTTATACTAATACAGTTCTGATCGATGACTTATATATAGCTACAGCATAATCTTGCGAATTTTATTCAATCGCTGTAGATAATGTTGGTTCATGAACAGTAATAGCTATTCTGGATTCTTTTCCTGTAAAAGATTATATTCTGCTCTGAAATTCATCGGTGATCTGTTAGATTTGATAACTGCCCGTGGGTATTCTAATAACTTGCCAATCGAGGGTTCCATCGGGTTTATTTTTGTTGGCAAATACCAGTGAATTATTTGCTTGTAACCCATCCAATGATTTTGATCTCTGCCAGCGTTATTTCTTTTGCTGGATTTGCAGTTGGAAAGCTAATACTAAATTCAGGATTGGTTGAGCTTGCAGATATCATTGTGGTTTTTAACTGTCTTGTATTAGCGACGATCTGTTGTAGTAATTCTTGTGATGACATCATTATTATTCTTGTTAAATTGTACATTGACGCGCTGGCATCACTTCATTATAGATCTTAATCATTTCGTCATATTCCTGATCATTTATTATTTCATCATTAAGGCTTGTTGAGATCAGCGAAGATAATTTAGATTATGCAGATGTCACTGCTGTTAATTTCGTTGTATAATCATGTAATTGATTGTGCATGATGATACTTTTTTGAGATGATATTAAGAATACTGGCAAATGACCGTTGCAACAGAAATGCCAATTCCAATTGCGACTGGCAACACAAATGATGCTGACAATGCACAAACAAGTGTTACTGTTCCCGCAATGACCGCATATGCTGAATAAACAATTATATCAATAACTACAACACGTCTCTGATATTTATTCTGCTTTTTTGTATAATTATCGATGATTTTCTTTGGTTGTGCCTGCCACGAGCACATTTGCTCGTATCTGAAATATTGAACGTCGATTGGGGTTTGATTCATTATATTTTAAATAGGTGGTAGTTTAGCGGCTGATTCAAGACACCAATAGTACAACACGGAGGTGTCTTTTTCTTCGGGTTCCACCATAAATGTTTTCTCGTTTACTAATAACAGCACAGAAGAAGATCCAGTTAGTGGATAACGCCGTAAAATTTTGCTAGATATCGTAAATCTTCTAACGACGAGTACTGAGAACCTGTATGTACTGGTGACATTAGTGCGATGTTTAAGAGATTTATTGAGTGGTGACCATAATGCTGATCCAGATGCAGCTGCATGTACTACGCCATCGGTAATCTTTTGATTTCAGAGAGTTTAATATCAATAACCGCTGGATTTCCAAACAATTCATTAATAGTTTTATTTGTGTTTCTATGAAAATCTACAAACGTTTGCACCTGAGCAGAAAATTCAGATCTGAATGTGGTCATTCCATCATTGATTGTCATTAACGAGTTCATCATCGGGATGGTGCTATTGTCGATGTATTTCTCCGTTGCGGCGTCATCGTTTGATTCTGGTTCTCTAAGGCCAGTAATTTCATTGTTAGCCATATTGAGAGAACCAGTCAGTATATCACCGGCGGTTAGTAAATGATCATCAATCTCAGTTTTGATAGTGGCGTTGTTGCTGTCTACGTACATTTTTCTTGCCACATCATCGTCTGATTTTGGTTCTCTCACATTAATAATTGTACTTTAACTGATGTTGAGATCGCCATATATAAGAACCCCAATTCTTCTGATACGTCCAGCAATTCCTCCCATGAGTGTTAACACTGATTGATATTAATTTTTAATTTTACCGCTTTTAGTAAACACGGCTAACTTATCTTCGGTTGCGCCTGGAACTCGCAGAATAATATCTGTCAAAGGGATATTGCTTGTCTTTAATCGTCCGTCCTGATCCTGAAAAACAACGACTTCATCCGTAAATATCTACCATTATACTTTAAGATCTGTTTCAAATGTTGGACAACGTGGCATACTC
The DNA here is from genome assembly GCA_016617855.1 of Megalonaias nervosa. Lineage (NCBI taxonomy): Eukaryota > Metazoa > Mollusca > Bivalvia > Unionida > Unionidae > Megalonaias > Megalonaias nervosa. The sequence goes on along the minus strand of JAECUM010025059.1, from coordinate 49,186 downwards.
GTGCACGACTTTATGAGATTGTATTAGGGACTTTGACATGGCGTCGAGTACAGCGACTACTTCACGCTCACATATTGGTGGATCGGTTATTGTCTATGTTGGTAATGTTGAATACCAGATTCGAATGCTTTGAAGTCTGTCAAAATATTTTTAAAATTCTTTTGGTGGTGCCAACCCACAAGAATCGAAATGAACAATTCCACATGGATCAATGGTAATTGATCACGCATAAAAACGCCTCTGAAGTGTCTGATATTTAGTCGCGCGGCAGAAACAAGTTAATCAAATTTGGACATAGGAAGAATCAACGAAGTTCCCGGAAGTCTTACATCCTTTCCGTACCACGAATGGGGAGTTCCTGGCAGTCTCAGACCTCGCCCTTGTTTTGAAAGTTTTTATTCCGTGACTTGTTGCTTTCTTAATGCCATTCCAGCAGCAATTCCAACAGCACCAAGTGCAGCTACGTTTGCAACAGCTGGGGCTGAAGCGGCCATCGTCGCTGGTATAGCCGCAAGAAGTGGAAATATACTACCCGTCTTAGTGATGTCTTTAATGGCACCCGCTGAAAGATTAAGTCATACGCCGGTCTTTGATCATTTGGCTTCATTGAAGTGCCTGAGTTGACGTTCTAACAATGATAGTTTATTCGGATCACCTTCGATTTTTTTTTATTTTTTTTTTCAGTAATAGTTTGATTCCACAATTCTCTTTCGATGCTGATTGCAGTTTGTTTTTAAATCTTTCCAGGAGTCAGACTGACACTAACATAATGATATGACTTTATAATATCATGTGCGATTTAATTACATGTTACATGTTTTCTACTGGGGCATCAATGACTCTCATTCGTCCACCAACACCTTCAAGCAACATTATTTTGTCTGAGAGTATAACAGCAATTGCTCTGTAATTAGCAACAGCTCCTCTTGCCACACGAGCTCGAAAGTGTATATCAACGACAGATTGCCTAAACAAATCCAAGTGTTCCAGCGTAAAGTAATAAATCGGATGTATAGTTGTAAAATCTAGCTGTGATATTTGTAGACCAGAAACAATATTTTCATCACGTCCCATGAATGTCATCAAACGATGATATGGACGTGCAACATGATAATTTTCAAAATTCAGCAGCACTTCTTCAGATGGTTCTTGATGTCCATTTATTCTAAGTGAAATCTCAGTAATAAAAAGTTTGTCAAATATCATCATACTGTGTGCTTGTGCGTATATTCGTTAAGCATCTTGGGAAACAGTAAATATACGTATCGGTGCAAAGACACCTTGATGTTATGCTATCTGCCATGTAAATAAACCATTAATGGTACATTGAACACTACCTGTAGTCATCGTCAACCATGATAATGTTGATTTAGCATTTAAGTCCATAAAAGAGAGCAACCATTTTAAGTGATGGACTTATTGTTGGCATCCACAACGAAAGTTTTGTTAGGGTTACCTTACCAAGATCACCAGCAGCACCAGGTTCTTTCCAGATTGCATCATCGTTTGTGGCTTTTCGTACGAGCACAAATATATGCTTGGCTCCGAAAATGACCTGTCTGACAATTCTGCAAAATTCAAAGATGTGTGACAGTGAAATTGCGCGCGAAAATCTTCTACTTCCACCTTTCAGCTTTGATCATCTCGATGCGAATCCTCAGTTGAATTCTGGATTGACGCTCTGTAACTGGGGCCCCGAGTGGCCGAGTGGTCTAAAGAGCTTACCGTTACGGATCACTGCCATCTCATCTCTGTCTGCGTGGGTTCGAGTCTCGGGCTCGGCCAATGTGGGTATGTGTGAAAACTTGCCGGTAGCTTCTCGTGGGTCGGTGGTTCTTTCCGGGGTTTTCCTGGATTCTTCCTCCACCACTTATACTGGCCTTCATGTATAGCCTATCTTGTGCTGAAACTGGCGTTGAACCATACAACAACAACAACAACAACAACAACAACAACAACAACGTTCCGTAGCGTCAGAAATGCGGCGCCGGGTCGGGGTATCAATCCAGTTGGTTGTGGATCAACCGAAATATCACGTTTAATTTTTGTACTAAAAGATGCAGTCTGTTATCAGGGTGGTTAGTGGTATCCTTTGCAAACATCATTGACGGACCAGCTGATCTTGAATAATCGTCGCTGTATCTTACAAGCAAAGTATAGTCGTGGCAACGTCGAAGGTCCTTCTGAATTGATTCAATATTTCTTCCGTCGATGATAAAAGTAGCACTGACAACCAACGCCATGATGCCGTTCTTAACAAAACCAACTCTAAAATCAGCCGCATGTTCAGTATCATCAGTTTTCAGAATTCACCTTCTACTTCAATAAATGCTTAAGCGGCAAAGAAATATCTGCTTGTATCGTGAACTTGTAGCTCAATTAGTCCACGCTGATTTGGCTGTCGTGCGTCATAAGAATATTGATAATCGCGCAGAGATTCATCGTTGAGAACTGGATCATACATGTCAAACGCGGGATCAGATACACGTTTCAACATTTTATTATATTTGCTATCGTCTAACACGATTACCGCATCCTGATATTAAACTTGCAGTTATATTTCTTTTTATTCTTTTTGATAGTGGTACACCAGACAACTCGGCTAATTTCTGATTTTCATCTTGAGTTATTAATTAACATTTGCAGGCATAACTTCAGTGCTGGGTAATTTTACTGATTGCGGTTTTCGTCGTATACATTATGCTAGTCTATCTTTGATTGCTGTTAATGCTTTACTGATAACATCACCAACAGCACCAATACCTTCATCACGAACAACGTCAATAGCTTCCATTCCTAGTTGCTCTGCAATCGGTATCGCTTTTGGGGCCATCCTTCTAAATAGACCCTGAAAAACATCACCGAGTCCATCACCGTAAATCGCTTTATACGTAAATAATGCCCAATTTATCACCCTGGCCATTACAAAGTCCACGTTGAGCATTATGTATGGTCATCTTATTTTAGTCATTGTATGCAACTGCATCAATGACTGCGGTAATCATCAACGATTTCATCAGTGAGGGACCTATAAACATTAATATTTATGACACTTCCTATAAATAATCTTTGACAATATCAGCTGTTTCATTAATGATTATCTGGTGAATTATTACCGGTTCGTTTTCCGCCAATCACAATTTCTAGTCTTTCAACATCAGCAAGGAGGTTATCGGGACAAAATTTATAAAGGCCACCGTTGGACAAACCACTTCCAGGATTTTCGTTCCTTACTGGTTTTTGTAGGTACAAATCAATTTTCTTCTTAAGACATTTTTTTTCTAACTTCTTTCGAGTGTTACATATTTATCTCTATCGCGTTATACAAACGCAGCAATATCAATTAATTGGTTTGGGTCCTTGATAGCGGCAATACCTTCCGGCGTAAATTTATCTATGACGTTAATTCTGACTCTTGTCAGAGGTTGTGGTTGAACTTCAAGTTGTGGTTGAGGAGGTTGCCCGGGTGGTGGTTGAGCTTCTTGAAGGCGGCCAGGCAATGTTTCAAGAGCTTTCAGTGTTGGCTCAGTTACTGTAACAATTTTCTTTGTTGGTTTGACAATTGGTTTAAATAACTTTTCTGCTCCTTCTGCAAATTCCACCTGAGACTCCTGATGCTCTTGTAATTTTTGTTTGACAGAATCACGGACGGGGAGATATTTCTTAATTGCATATAGTCGCGCTCGAGCTAGTCTAGCTGTATGAGATTCCATTATTTATATGAAAATGGTTTAATTACACCACACTACAGCAGCAGGGAGGGTGACCACCAACAATGAGTGGGCGGGTGGGTAAAATAGCACGCATTACAATTTTAAAATACAAACGTCAAAAATAAAGTAACAAAGTGAGCTAACACAATTAGAGAAATCTCAGTCGGTTAGAGGCTTCAGTTTGGCGTTATTGACCTTGTATTTTCAATTCTCGTAGTAAGCTTTATTTTCGCGAGCGGACCCTCCTAGAAAATGGTCTGTTCACCCAATCTGCTGCTCCTCCACTCTGAATAAATCTTTTCTCACATACTTCACACTTAAATGGTTTTTCTCCAGTATATATCCTAATGTGGTTCATCAGACCTCCGCTTTGACTAAATCTTTTACTGTATACTTGACACTTGAATGTTCTTACTCCAGTATGCATCATCAAATGTTCTCTGCGATTACATCTTACACAGCATACTTCAGACTAAATGGTTTTTCTCCAGTATGTTTTGTCATGTGTTTCGGAAGACTTCCACTCTGTTTAAATATGCTTCACATACTTCACATTTAAACGGTCTTTCTCTAGTATGTATCCTCACATGGTCTTTCAAACCTTGCACTGCGACTACACCTTCCATTACGTACTTCACACTTAAATGGTTTTTCCCGAGTTTGTATCCTAAAGATAACTTAATGGCTTTCAATGTGATTAAACGTTTTGGCATATACTTCACATTTAAATGTTCCTTCTCCAGTATGGATAATCGTATTTATCTTTATTAAATCTTTCATGGGTTACTATAAACACCGAAATACACTGAAAAACCGAAATACACCGAAAAACATAAACAATACTGACGGGCATTTCTGCGCACCTAAGGTTTCCGTCTCCAATATTGAAGCAAGACGCATACCGTATCCGACCGATTGACGAAAATAAACTATTGCAATGGTTACCACTTTAAAAGAGCAATTGTCACCAGAATATTATGTTCAAAATAATATTTATTTTGGACACACGGGATACCATCCCCGTGTTTTCATAACTCGCGATATGTCGGCCTATTCTGCGCATAGCTTTAAAAAGATGCAATGTTTATCCATCGGACTACTGAAATAAAATACATTACTTTGGACTGTAATGTTAGTAGTTCAGTCGAGTAATTAGGTCAGGTTTATAGCTAGGTTTACAATTTTCAACGTAACAATGCCAATAAATATCAAACTAAACCAATCTTGTAAAACAATTAGTAAAGTTCAACATTTTATTGAAAATAATAATGAGCTACTATGTGGAAGAGAAACAACAATGAATAGGATGTAATGTGCTTTGTTTACAATCAAGACTCTCAAACAAATGCCGGTGAACCATCGGCAAGAACTTCACCGTGAATTCATCTTTGAAGGTATTTTTCATTAACATACGATTTGTATTGATATGTCACACAGTGGAAAGTTCAGTTCTGAGAAACAAATGTAGAGTACAGTAAAATTAATTATGTTCTATGGCCTGTCAGGGCAGTATTGATCAAACTTTAAATTCCTAAAACAGTTGTATTATTAATGATAGACACATGACATTTTTACACTTTGTGTATATTGTCTGTAACAATTAGAAAATATAATTAAAAGTTTAAAAATTTAATTTAAAAAATGATAATTATTTTTTAAAAGAATTAAAAATGAATTTTTTCGCCATACATTCACTGAAATGGTATCTGTTGGAGATGACACGTTACTATTAGCAGCAATGTATTCTTACACAATATACAATATGTAATAGAGGATTTTATTCAGATCCTGTGAGTAAAACTCTCTTTAAATTCTGTGCCAGCATATGATAGTGATTGTTGAATATAGACAGGAATTCTAACATCCAATAGGTTATATGGCCTATTGTCATATAGGGATGCTGAGACAAGCACATGGAAGAAAAGACATGTCCACAGACTGGCACTAATAGTAAAGTTGAGAAGTCTGAATATTCTAAAAGGATCTCGATGCATCCCGTTTATGTCACAATAGTTTGTTTGTGAATTTTGAGCACCTGATTCTAGAACCTCGTTCCGTTAACAATAATAGGCAGTGCTGCAAAGGTTATGGACATTCCATTGGGTATACTAACTTTGCAGGCAGCATGATAAAGATACAATTGTAACATGGAATAATACAGCTATCAGGATATGTCATATACACCCATCCATCGAATTATGTTTGGCATGGATGGATGGATGGATGTGTTGAGTAAGAAGGAGAAAAGAAAGAGTGTGCTCTTTATTTTAGTCGACCATGCTGGTACGACAGTGCTATCATAAATATATTCATTCATTCCTATCTTTCATTCATTCATTCATTCATTCATTCATTCATTCATTCATTCATTCATGCATTCATTCATTCATTCAGCTAGCAAGTCATGTCATGTTATTTTGTTTTAGAATTTTTTAAGATTTATTTATTTTGCTTTTAAATTTCTTTATTTGTGTCTTCATATTCAGAGAAAACTTTCGACCTCTCCATAGGTCTCATTAAGTGGTAGTAAGTAACACAACTGCTTATAACATGAGCTGTGTTACCTAGGGATTTCCGCACTACAGTTTTCCCTTCTGTACCATGTGTTCTTCGTGGTGTCTTTGAGCACTGTGGTTTTGCACATGGAATGAAGAGAATCTTTTGTATCTGCAGTGTCCATTGGCTCCTGCTTAACCTATGCATAGGAGTGATCGTCCTTGGAGTCTAGCTGTCCCTTGCAGTAGTCAGAATTCTTACTGCCTTGTGAGACCTTTACGTCAGATGTGCCTGTATCATATTTCCTCGTCTTGCTAGAAGACGTTGCTTGGTTTGTTAACGCTTTTAAGATAACTGATGGTAAGTGCAGCTTTATCCATTGTCTCCAGTGTTCTCATAGTCCTTGTTGAAAGTTTACCTCCAAAGTAAGTCACTTTTGTTTTCAGCGATTATCCCAGTCTCTTTGTGAGTCTGTGCATTGTCGAATGTACGCTTGCCTCAAAGTTTCTGGAACAGTTCACATTTTTAGGTAGTGAAACACTGACTGATCTGTTCACAGCCTCACATTTCTGTGTGTTTGTGTTCAGTCGAAGTCTTTGTACAAAAGTACAGGAGAGTTTCATTATCAGAACTTCTTGCAGGATATTCTGATCAATTTCTGTCATGTTTAGATGAGTCACTTGATGATGACCTAGATATGTTGATCGTATCCACCAACTGTTAGCACTTCCTCTCTCTCAGACCTTTCAAAAATGTCGGCATTTTCAGCAGTCCCCTGAACAACACCGCAGAGTGGCATCCATTACTTGACGAAGTTGACATTTAATTTGTGTAACTTCACCACTATTGTCCTCCATCAGTTGCTTGAAGATCAAACTGCAGCGTGCTTTAATGTCTTGTTTGACAATTTTCTGTTTGAGCCTTTTTCCTTCTCTTGCTCTTATTCCTGGAAACATGTTTTCACTAAATATTGCAGAATTACACCGTTTGAACTGTAAACGACCCAAATGGACATGGTCCGACAGTTGCTGTACTTCCCACATTAGATGTAAAATGTTTTAAGCATCTTGGAAGCCAGCTGCAGCAAGTGCATCTCCATCTGTTATTGCATTTCTAATGAGAATCACTTGCAGCACAAACCATTTTCCCCATTTCTCTTTCCATTTCATGATCTGAATGTGGTGCAACTGATGACAGATTTGCTGTGCAACCAACATGTTCTCATGGCATTGCACGTCAAAACCTTTCCCATTCAGCAATGCTCCAGTCCAGAACTGCTTGTTTTTTACTGTAGTCCCCACAATAATGTATTGCTTCTCTGTAACACTTTCACAGGCAATTCCAACAGTTTGCGATGAACTTTGTACAGGTTTATTTTTATGTCCAAAGCTAATGGCATTGTATGTTGCGTCAAAAGCATCATGTGTTTCCTCAGGATGCTGAACACCACCTATGACATTAACCTGTCTGACTAGTCTCAGCTTGTCTGTCATATCCATTTCATTTAGCTCCACAGCTCCTTTGCCTACAATACTGGAGGCCCTTTGAATGGATGTTCTACTAGGTGGAGGAATGTCAGTTGCTAAAAGAAACTATCTAGCCCTGGTGTTACCCATTGGTGTGTCTTGTAGTCCAGCTTGAAACATCATATTTACATCAGCAGGATTTGGACCAGGCTTATTTGTTTTTATTCCCTCATACAACGTATAGTCTGGTGACTTAAAGCTGCAGTTTGTACACATCATAGTATGCTTGCAAGCAAGTCCCCAATTTCTTCCATTAGCAATTTTGAACTCTGGTCTCTCACGTATGTTGATTGGATTACCATAGCGATGAATGATATTATTCCACATTTCAACTGTTTTATTTCATTCAGATGATACGTGTCCCATCACACGTATTCAATTCTGTCTCTTTCAGGTACAGTTTTGCTTTGGATGATGGTAGAAGACATTTTGCAGACCCGGGTGTGCCATTACAGTGTGGTGTCTGAACTGAGTGGAAACCCCCAGTTGTCGGCTTTGTCACTGCTATGAGAGAGGACTTGTCTGCATCTATTCTTCTGGTCACTGGAACAGATGTGTCTGCATCCATTCTTCTGGTCACTGGAACTGGATAGAATATCATCAGTCAGATATCTGACTTCTCTGTTATGTGAATATTTCCAGTTTAAAAAAGTTATCTTCCTCTTCTTGTACCCTTTCATGGTTTCCGTTACAATAACTGCATGTAAAATGCAAGAAGCATCCTCTTTCTCTCACTTATGTCACTAGGAAAAGGCATGCTAGCTTGTTTTCACAGAACTACACCAACTCTTCAATACTACTGGAAGCCAAACCTATGAGGGATCCTCCCCTTCACCTGTGGAAATGATATGTCCTAGGTTAGTACCCCTAGCTAGCGTATTTAAAGTATACCCGATTTCAGGTGTTACCTTTATGTGACAGGCCCTGGTTTAATTGCTTCACACCTGAGAAGGAAAACCATTGATGTTCATGATAAAGGATGGAGAGACCTTACCACAGAACAAAATGTTTCAACTTTAGGTTTTAAATATTTCAGTAAAAGTTAAGATAAATTTAAATTTTCATACAAAAATATGTATAACTTTTTTTTTAAAATTGAACTTTCTTCGAAAGTTTAACAGTCAGGTTTAATTTCTAGTTCCTTCCAGACTGATGTTAGGACTAAAAGCTAATTATAGTTTATTTGAAGTGTTTATCTTGATTAGCAAAGTCAAAATTAAAATTTAAGTTTTCTGCAGTTTTGACATTCGGCCATTTGGAATTAGCTTGTGCTTGTGTGACAGTGGTGACAGATAAATGCCTGTAGCTGTCCTATTCATGGTTGAAATTGCTTAAACATTTGTAGCAGTATTTAAGAGACATTGGTTTTATCACGGATGGAAGATGTGTCCATTGAGGTGACATTGTCTAACCCTGTCAGGAATCGGGTCAAAATTAGTACTTTCAATTCAGTACCCACGCATGGAGCTCTAGTCTATTTTTAGAACATTTTTTTTTACCTCTCTCATTTTGGTGGTGATAGAAGAGTTATATGTATACATTTGTGGTATGCATTTAAAGGTAACTGTTTATTCTTGAGAATATGAGCTTATGGTGTGGTTGCCTGTGTGTATTTCGGCGACAGTGCACAGTAAGTAATAAGGCATTGGTGATGACCGGAAGTGAAATCTGTGTTCCTTTGTTGTTCCTTTGTTTACAGTCCAACCTCTCAAAAATATGCCGGTGAACCTTTGACAAGAAATTTACCTTGAAGTCATCTATAAAGGTATTTTAGATTACCATATTTTTTGTATTGATAGTCAGAGAGTGGAAAGTTTAGTACTGAGAAACAAATGTAGAGAATATGCAGTAAAATTAATTGTGTTATATAGCCTGTCAGGGCAGTATTGATTAAAGTTTAAATTGATATAAAATTTTTATTATTAAAGATAAACACATGAAATTATCACACCTTGTGTATATTGACTGTAACAATTTGAAAATATAATAAGAAGTCTAAAAATTTTATTTGAAACATTTTTATTTAAGTTTTAAAAAAAATAAAAATGAAATTTTTTCCCATAAATTCACAGAAATGGTATCTGTTGGAGATGATACTCATTATTATTAGAAGCAATGTATTCCTACGCAATATACAATATGCAATGGAGGATTTAATTCAAAGCCTGTGAGTGAAAATCTCTTTAAATTCTGTGCCAGCACATAATAGTGATTGTAGTATATGGACAGGAAATGTAACATCCAATACGTTATGTGACCTATTGTCATATAGGGATCCTGAGACAAGCACATGGAAGAAAACACATGTTCACAGACTGGCATTAATGGTAAAGTTGAGATATATGAATATTCCAAACGGATCTCGATGCATCCCGTTTATGCCACAATAGTTTTTATGTGAATGTTGAGCACCTGATTCTAGAACCTCATTCCGTTAACAATAATAGGCAGTGCTGCAAAGGTTATGAGAATTCCAGTGGACATGCTGACTATCCAGACTGCATGATAAAGTTGAAATTGTAACATGGAACGATACAAGTATCATGATATGTCATATACACCCACCCACATCCATATCGAACTATGTCTGGCACGGATGGATGGATGGATGTGTTGAGTAAGAAGGAGAAAAGAAAATTTATATTAGTAGATCATACTGGTATTGCAGTGCTATCTTCAATATATTGCTTCCTTCCTTCCTTTACTAAATTCATTCATTCATTCCTGCAGTCATTCATTCATTCATTCTCTCAGCTAGCAAGTCATTTCATGTTGTTTTATTTTAGCATTTTTTAAGATTTATGTACTTTGCTTTCTGATGTCTTTATTTGTGTCTTCATATTCAGAGAAAACTGTTTCGACCTCTCCATAGCTCTCATCAGGCGGTAGTAACACAACTGCAAGTTACCTATGGATTTCTCCACTACGGTTTTCCCTTCTGAACCATTTGTTCTTCAAGGTGTATTTGAGCTCTGACATTTTGCACATGGAATGAAGATAATCGTTTACATTTTACATATGGAGTGTCCATTGGCTCCTGCTAAACCTATAGATAGGAGTGATCGCCCTTGGAGTCTAGCAGCCCTTTGCAGTGGTCATACGTCCTATTCCCTTGTTGAATCCTGTACCTCTGATGGGCCTATATCATATTTCCTCGTCTTTCTAGAATACGTTGCCTGCTTTGTGAACGCTTTTGTTACAACTGATGGTAAGTGCAGCTGTATCCATTGTCTCCAGTGATCTCAGAGTTCTTGTTAAAATCGGTGCGTGTTTCCATGGTCGCTGCAGTGATATTGTTACTCCATTTGTTTATGAAGTTAATCATTGTTGGAAAGAAAACTGAGTGCTCTATATTACTTAAACTGTGGTCTTTTTTTCCGTGCTCCCCCTTGGGCGAAATTAAATGTATTCGGGGTTAGACTCCATTACAGGGCCACGTTTTGTGGGTTATACTCCTTGAGGAGTACCGTAAAAATGTTGAAGAATGTATGGTTTCCATAAGCATGAATTCCATATATTTGTAAATTTACTGCATTTAACAAGTCCATGATCCTGAATCGGTGTCCATATCCATTCCATTGGAATTAAACTTTTTAATCCTGTATACAGCAAATCCATGTCCATAAGTCTATATCCATATTCGTTCCAGTTCCTACATTAAATAGTAAGTTGTTTGTTGTATCGGTTTTATAGTTTTTCTACAGATTTGTAGAGTACACCTCCGAAAATGCGTAAAAGGCTCCTCCGTAAGGGTGCCATGGCCCCTCTGAAGAGTTGCCAAGTGCCATGTGACGAACCATTTCCGCCCACTGTCTGAGCTGTGGTATTTTTGACACCTTTCCTCCCAATCGCTTGCTTCCGCGGCATTGTACTATACTGTGCTAATATAGATGCAATTGTAATGTACAATGTTTGACGTAAATCGTTCGTTATCGTTCTTTTCAATGCAGGGAGTGGAATAATATTGAATTTCATAAGATACGGAACACATTATAGTGGGCGAGCTGTAACATAAATAATTAAATGAATGCATCTATACATTCTGATCACGCAATATAGAGAGATTTTTTCATTCTTTAAAAAAAAATTAATTGCGCCAATTACCAAACTTCGGCTGTTAATGACGGAATCATAATTTAAGTTACAAATTACAAAAAGCCAGCTCAGATGGCTTCATGCTAGAAAGGTATCTATCCCACGCTGTAAATGACCTCGTCTTATATTGCTCATTTTATTACAGCGTTTACAACGGTCACCATCTTTATTTCTGAAGAGCTCTTTCTTTATTTATCTTCGCTAGCCATACTTCCGATCTGTCAACCTTGTCTACCCCTTGGCGGATCGAAAAGATATTTATTTGCTTCGGGTCTGTGAATTTCATTGGATGCGGCAACTAGTTGTTCAGATCTGCACACTGTTCCTACATGATTGAAACAAGAGGAGCACACAGCTTGGATAGACTTATACAAAAGCAGTTTTCTATTGCCGGCCTGTGTTTGTACAAATACCTTGCACTCAAATAATCATGTTTTGTGTTATCTCTGGTACGTAGTCATGCTTTCGACGTTGTACTTACAAAGTATCATTTTGAAGACAATTGCCCCCAACAGGTTTTGCCGATGTACAATGCACCTCTGTTACACTATTGGCTAGTTGGCTTTGCATTCTAAGGGGGTTAGCATTTACATACTAAGGGAGGTAACTCATGACATCCAATAGATGTCGCTAGGCCAAAGTATGGAAATATCTGTTCAATCCGCCAAGGGATAGAGAGGGTTAACATATCGAAACCTTGGCTGCCGAAGATGATTCTTTATTAGGAGACCATTTATATTTCCAAAGGGTTATAATATTTGAAACAAGTTTATCTTATGATGAAAGAAAGAATTAAAAAATATCTCAATCAGAAAAAAAACCCCAATAAATTCAATGACCAGTACCTTACAATAAAAATGAAATAAGAATTGAACCAAAATTACTAGCTGTGTACATGTATGTTCAGCCTCACGGATGTGTCATTTCATATCTAGGACTAAACATGTGGTTCGCATTTAAGTACAAATTTATGTCTTTTCCGATTTATGTTTGTGTAAACAGAAGCGGTTGTCATTGGAATTTAAATGTACATATCTCAGATGATCACTTTTCGTGTTTAAACAGTATAATAACTTGCACTGTTCGAGAGAAAACCAACAAGGACTGGCTACGTCAGTGCGTAATTTTGTTTAGATTTCTTTGAATAGAGTAAATGCATAAATTTGTTGGAAAAGGTATCAATCAGCCTTTTGGAAATAAAAAGTACATTAGTAATGGTACAGTATCATTCGAGGCATTGCAGCTATGTTAAAATTTGAGTTGGCGTCATATTTATTACATAGCCATCTTCATTAGAATTAAGAAATGTGTATAATCATCCAATCACGTTATAGATAAATTGTCCTCTCTCTCTCTGAAACTCTCTCTCTCGCATGATTACTGGTGTTGCAAGGGTCACACACAGTAAACCACGCCCATTCGATAAGAGACCACGTCCACACCGCGGTAGTCATCCTCAGCGAGAAATCGTGGTGAGATCAGCAATTTTCCGGAAGCCGCAGCGACAACTCTGTCACATGATTTCCTTAAAATGTCACAAATTATTTTCAAATATTATTTCCACTGAGCAGTCCAATGAAATGTTTGTCTTTTCCTTCGAATATTATCTAAGTACAACATCAAACACACTGATTTATTTAATACTTATATAGATGGCACGTCTGGTAAAACACGTCTGAAGAGAAACAACAGGAACAGGAATGATTGTGAAATCGGAATATGATTCCTTAATTCTCTTTTAATAAACACTGTATGTTGCGACCATATTTTGTAACAGACCCCACGTGACAGAATTCACAACTCATTTTTTGTTCATTGGACATATGCATGTGACCTACCCGAATCAATGGGAAGTTACAGAATTATTCGAGAAACGTCGAAACCCATCAGTTTCTCGAATTGTATGCAAAATAAACATCATTAATTTCGACACGAAGGCGAAAACGAAAGCGCAACAGCATTATTTTTGATGCCTGATTGCCATTACATGATTATGGGTCCGACCGCGCATGCTAAAATGAATCTGCTCATGAACATACACCTGAACAATGTACTGAACTACGATCGAGTGATCATTTACACGTTAAATCCTCCCAAGGACAAATAAAGGACACTGTGTGAGTTTGGTGATTTGCTTACAAAAATGTTCTGTCTTCAGAGATTCTGACCACGATGATGTCTTTACCCTCGAGGATCCAGATAAGATACAGCTCGTAGAAGAACTGGATTCGGACATGAGTAAAATCATCGTGTTCGATGATATTACAGTCGACTGCAAGAATATGAACCGAATCTGTGAGTATTTGTCGTTGTCGAGAAACACGCCTTGCTACTGCATTTATCTCACTTAGTCGCACTACCATGTGCCTAAAAATATCCGGCTTAACACGGTATGTTTTATAATGTTTTCAGGACTCGACTACAGAGACATAGACGCGATAGCGAGAGACGAATTCAAATGCTGATACTCCACTGCGACGTCTGGATCCAAACACGAGATGACGACGTTCGATCTCAATGCGAAACTTGCACCTCAACGACATCTAAAAGGCTCTGATGAATTTTACATAACTGGTTAGTATATCATCATCGGTAAACAGCGTTTTCTTTGAACAACAATGTTATCAGCATCATGTCTTTTGAATATATTACGAGTCATCGTCATCGTGATGATATCCTCAAAAACTTTGTACACCAAGTAGCAGTATTACGGTCAGCAGTCCCTTTGAGAGAAATGTCGAAGGGGAATGGTTCCAACCTATTCTCACTAAACTCGACGACGCTAAAACGAAGTAAGATACGAAGCAATATCGGGTGTTGGACGCAATGAAATCGACTCAGAATATGCTGCAATCTGCTCAGGAATCTCAACAGCGATTGCTGGAAAAGTTGGTTCCTGCTGATGAAGGTTACGTCGCCTCGATTATAAAGCAAAGTGAGGCAGGAAAAAAAGGAGATGCCAGGAAGTCTGATCTGAACAAAATGAAACGGAAGAAACGGAAGAAAAACAGCTACTATAAAAGATGAAAGAAGAGAAGAAAAGAAAACAAACAAAATCGCTGAAGAGAGGCGGAAAGGTTCAGCTGAAAAAGAAATTTTCAGAGTGGGTTTTCAAAGGAGTCGCAAAAAAATGAGTATATTAAGATCAATCTCGCATCATATTATTGGAATTTCAATTTCAGTTATAGATATCCAACTGCTTTAAACAGAGAATGGCTGGACGAGTTTGTAAGAGAAAAACTTCCAGAAATGCAAGAGCATATGATGTAAGAATCGTCCTCCGAGGATATTTACTATAAAGTGGTAAGCTGCACTTAGCTTGTTAAGTAATATCAACCACATGCACGGCTCGTCGATTCAGCACATCAAGGATGAGAGCAAGAAAGAACATGAGTAAGCCGCTTGAAAAGTTAACAGATTACAATGCAGAACTGAAAGTGGATCTGAAAATCAGAGAAAACGTCGATCGCTCAGGAGAAAGTAGCGTGGCGACACAGGATCCAGAGTTTACAGTACCAGTATTAAAACAGTCTGAAACACCATTATGATTAGAGCCTGTTCCACTGAAAGACCAGATGCCAACTGAACCACATGGTTTGAAGGATTTAGGAACATGGCAAAATTGGTAAAAAAAGAAGTTTGAAGGAGTCAACGAAAATAAACCGTTTTTACGATGCAGAATTAAAACGTTGTGCTGAGGAGCTGAGGAATCAGCAGATGGCATCAAAGCCTTCAACATTGTCCCACGTGGAGGATAAGCCACCTCCTAAGACTGGAAAAGGCATCAGCTACTACAAAAATCCAGCCGAGATCGTCTCGCGGTTGAAATTACTAATCACTTCCAAACAAGCTGGAAACATCGGAGTGGAAATAGACAACGAGATGGTGAATAACCTCAATCATCTTTTGGATAGCAAGCTTGTCACGGCGGATCAGTATCAGATTCTGGACAAGGATTTGATCTAAGTGTTGGCCAGCATTTGCCACATCCACTTAAATAGAGAACGCTGTTTCAGATAATTTGTTTTCCCAAAATTGCTGTCGACCATACCACGTTGTTGTTAGATTCACGATCTCCTATTCGAATTAGACCAATAGCCGTCGCACGAGATCGCCTTGACCTCCGCCGAAATATGAAATAGTTTCTTTAACGGAATCGCGAGCAATAATCGGTTTTCGTACATGGCGTCATCAACAGGTCAGACAAAAACGATCACAATCTCACCAGGCTGGTATAATATCAACCACATCGCTACGGAAATCTCCAGGTTGATCACCAACTGCTTGGGCGAATATCAAAATCGAACCCAATTATTCCACGCTGAAAACCTGAATCACACAGGCGGGAGGGCACGTCTTGCGATTTGATATTTTCAGCTCCATCGGATCCATTCTAGGTTTTAGCGCTGGTGCCAATTTACACGGAAATGGAATATGCGAAGGAGATCTCCCGTCAACATCACCGACGCAAACAGCCTCCTCACCAGCTGCTGGATCGCTTAGGGATAGTTATCATTGGTCTGTTCTGCATGCAACGCTATTTATCCACGGAGATTAGCGTGCCTCCGGGATCGCTCATGCAGATTCGACCTCATCCCTTCATTTATTATCTCATCATGACAAGTACGCGATCTCGAAAATCACCATGCTGCTCACCGATCAGTCCAGAAACGCTGTCGGTAATAACAACGAAAGAATCGCCTATTATCTCCACGTGCGGAGAAAATCCGCAGAGGAACGTAAGTCTCATAGCGGCAAAATTCGCATAGAGATGCACGCATCTTAAAGACGACTACAAAACAATGTTCACAGATACAATATCAGCCATGATATGGTCACTCGTACAACAACGTAAAATAGCAGGTATACCTTCAGCATATATACATTTATATATATATATATATGTAACTACTATATATATATATATATATATATATATATATATATATATATATATATATTGTTTTCGTTTGTGCGAGCAGCAATTCCCAACATTGCAGCAAAGACAGCTCCGATTGCCTTCAAAGAGGCAGGAGCTGCAGCTTCCGGAATTACCTTTGCAGCTAGAACGCAGTTGGACAAAAAATAGCCAGCAAAGTCATGCAAGAGAAAACTTCGGCAACCCTGCAAGAAACGCAGTTGTCAACTCTGTCCATGCAGGCAAATCACGCTCTTAAGAAAACTGCGGATTTGATCAATTGAATGATCAGAAAAGATTTTAAAGGATCTTGAGAGAAAAGCGAGTGGAGCTGTACCAACACCATCTCTTGGCCCCATTATGTCCAAAACATGTTTAAAAAATATAATGCATTTTAATAACAGTGTGATTTTTTTTTAATAACATCGTTATAAAATAGCGGCATCGTGTATTCGATTTTTACTTCCAATTACCTTAGGCTGAACGATGACACCACCACCTACGACTCGACGACCGAGTACGAGTACGTCGAATACCAGGACACGAACATCACCAATCTCAACGCCAGCTCGCACCGGAAAATCGAGAGGAGGATGCGTACTTGCTTCTCCATAAGGCCTATCTGGAAGACCGAGGAAAAATACAACCTGCGTCGGGCGGAGGAAATTGTGCAGGAGTATCTCATGTCACGTTGCAGAACAAAGAATTTTAGTTATTTAAGTCGGTACAATAAAGCTGAACAATCAAACCATGGAAAAAATCAATGGCTACTTACCAAAAGTCAGCAAGATCCTGAATTTGGTCATGTTCAGCGATGAGTGCGTAGGAAGCGTGCCACCAAAATGAGTTGATTCTGAGATACAGTTGCTGGTGGTGCTGTGAGCTCGGCATTCACTGACAACGCTGATATGCTTACATTGGCTGCTGTGGCTAATGCTATTGAACTTACTGGAGAGCGTTTCAGAACCCATTTTACCGTTGCACGCAGCTCGACGTCTTCGCCCCGATGCCAGCATTTCTTATTAGCTCATGATATAAACAATAAACGCCATAATTGGAAATGCTAAACACTTTCCAATCTTGAAAGAACTACAATATGCATGAAATAATCTGGCTGTCATACGATGTTTAAATATCTATATTATTTACCACCGTGACATACACTACCATCGTGATACACCATCTCTTACCACTACGCTGTAAATTACCTTGGTGATATGTTGTCACTTACCACCGTGCTATAAATTACCATCGTGATATACCATCACTTACTATCGTGCCATAAATTACCATCGTGATATTCTACCATCGTGACATAAGTTACCATCGTGATATACCAGCATTTCCCATTGTGTCATGTATTGCCATTATGATATACCATCACTTGCCACTGTGCCATAAGTTACCATCACTCTTTCTCCAATCAAGTATTGGGGACACGTTGGTTTGTTTCATTGATAAACAACTCTTGATCAAATTTATGTCATTACTATAGTGTAACTATCATTGTCTAAAAGGAGACTGCAATAAACTCTCTCTCAATACAGCTTTGCATGTGTACAATGTGCTGCTGAGTAGAAATCCCACTTATCATGATTTAAAACAAATATACCATAACATATGAAAAGACGTTTGCATCCATGTTTATGACACAATGTGACATTTTGAATGATAAGATCATGTATGTATATAGGTCATCATATAAACATCCCTTTAGTCAAAGGGTACAACATCAAACAATCTATGTGTATTATGCAATATGAAAAACTGAACTTGTAGGAGATTATGTTAGTAATAAAATGACAAAAGTTACATCCTATACTGAAGTTGCAAATTTATAAATCAGTGTAAAATGCAGAAGTAAAAAACAAGGAAAATCTTGAACTTAAAGTTGATGAACAATCATCTACCTTTCCACTGAAGGCAGACATTTCATGCTTATGACTCCTGGAATTGGCAGAAGTTATCTTGATCTTGACCTTTGATACGTTTTTTTATATGGCGATCAAGACCTTGAATTGTCATTAAACGTTTCTGATTTTCTTCTATTAAGTGACCTCGAGCCACTCCTCTTATCATCAGGAGACCTAGAATACCGATGTTGTCAAAATCAGCTTCTTCCGCTTTAAAATTTGAGTTTCCTTTCTATTTGGACGTTGCAGGAAGGGAGTGAAACCGTTCTTAGGTGAAAGCAGCAACAGCTTTGTAGGACTGGAAGTCGACGCTTGCTTTTAAGAGATGCGACTAACATTCATACAAAAACTTTATACATATAAAAAACCAACTTTGTGCATATAACCCGAAACATTCGTAATAGTTCTTTCTGCAGGTCGTTGAATAACACACATTTCTATCCCGACCATACCTGCCGGTTGAAAACCTGATGTACTTGCCGATGGTGGAGTGGCCACCATTACTGTGCAAAAGTAGCTCATTTTACCATGATTGTTCTATTAAACAGTTTTAAAAACTAGATTGTTTGGATTGGAATCGATTTAAAGTCCAGATGGTGCCAAGCTTGAAACATTGTGTTTATATTCTTTAAGTGATGTAGTTAATAATTGCTTAGTCTTCTCTTAATATCTGAAAAGAATCAGTCTTTCAGTTAGTTCAATTTTATTTGAGTTTATTTATTTTAATTATTTATTGGAAGTGCAGGGAGCTAATTGACTGTATGATGAAATAGCTAATTTAGAACTAATATGAATTCATGGAGATACATTTTTGGATTATATCGTTGTGATACATCAGGACTGTTCGATTGTCAATACTACAGCACAATATATTGTACTTCAGTCGGAGCACCACTGGAATCCATTTGGAAAACTCCATAATTTTGGACTTGTGATAGAACTTTCAGGACTATCTGGGATTTAGTTCACAATACTGGAAGTTCTTTTTAATATTTTCACTTTCTATTATAGGGAAAAATTATTTGTTTACTTTCACAAACCATGTTTTTCTGCTCGCTTATTGTGTTGCTTTTTTAAGACTATAGAGTCGTAACATCAACAAAGCATAATCAGAAGTCTTTTTAGTGAACCACGCATGATAATATGACGATTCAGTCAGGAGAACTAACGATAACAAGATTTTTAAGCTGGCCACTGTGGCAGTCATATTATATTCCAGACCGGAGCCATTTTCGGTTAGGACCAACTCGTCATGAATATGAAATCTTTTGCCAGAAACCCACGTCAATACAAAATTACATTTCATATAGGCGACATTGTCATTTATGAAGAACTGGGCATATAATGAATTTGTTTATAGACAACCCATGTTGATCTGGCCATCTTTGAAGGAGGAGTGGCGATAACAAGATTTTCAAGATGGCTGCCATAGTTCAGCATATTGAAAGTCAGTTAGCCGTCATCTTCATTTACATGCAATTGACATAATTATAAATCTGTTGGTAAAAGGCCATATTAATATGATCATCCCTTCAGGTGAGGTATAGATAGGGTGCAAGGAACAAAACAATTTTACTACACAATGTTAATGACGCATCAACCGGCTTATTATAAAAATTCGTTAACAAGATACACTAGTCAAAGGGTAAAAATTTTTGGATAGCTATATTTAAAGAAGCAAAAGTATTTTAATGCCTTGATCGGACAAGTCAGTGGCAGTTCAGCAAAGAAAGTTTATGCATCCCAGTTCAAAGTTATATCTGCATATTTCACGTCGGAACGTCAATTTTTATACCGAGTGATGCTCACACTTCAGACAACTGCCCTATCCATGAGTGATAATTCAGAAAAACAAAAACTATTGATGCAGCTCAGCTTCATACAGTTCAAAATATTTGTCATCCAGGCCGCTTTTGAGATATTATACTTGTCTTGAACCAATGTGTATACTACAAAGGGATCCCTAGCTCATCTTCCTAGCCGACTATTGGTATTTCACTGTAAGTTGTAATATGGGGTACTTTACGGACAATGGGAATTAACATTACAGACCCCCCATGGGGTACTTTACGCATAAGATTTATACGGACAAATGGCACACCCTGAGGTAGTACTATACGGACAATGGGAATGTTGTATAGAGACAATAGGAATGGAACAGGTAGGGTGATGTCACGGTACTGGACACTTGCAACAATGTAGCAAGTACCGTGACGCCATGCCACCTGTTTCATTTCTATACAAAGTTTATGCATTCGCGTTCGTGTCAGTGGATAGTATAGTATGTTTTATGCATTCGCGTTTGTGTCTGTGGATAGTATAGTATGTTGTATGCATTCGCGTTTTTATCTGTTGATATTATGATATCATACCCAAATCATACAACTGACTAAAAAAAATTTAGGTAAGATAATAATGTTCTTGGGAGTTAAACATAAATTATACAACAACTAATTTTTTATTTTTTTTAGACAAGAAAAAATAAATCTTTTCGAGGCATAGGAAGTGGCCTTGAAAAGGGCCTTTGGTTTTTATGTTAACACCATTCCGTTAACGTAGATGACATCTCACAGATCTTCTTCTCTTTCTTAAACTTCGTCAGAACCTCTGGACCGTAGATGAGGACTCGCTTCATACAGCCCTGTCTCTCCATATAACATCTTCTTTTCCAAACAATAGTATCCGTGATCCGGATGATGGTCCATGATAATTTAACATACATGGGTAAGTCCGTACGGAACGGCATCGACAATACTAGAGTGTAGGATTCAGCGTTGGTCCACATCTGGTGACGAGAACAGGTGAAGGAGATGAAGTGAACCGCGTTTATTTGTAGTGGAAGACCGGATCGAAACGGATTGAAATTGTTCACCAATCCCAACACGTGCTACAAAATTCAGTCACTTCGCGGAGTCTGCCTTCCAATTTGAAGAGAGCTATCTGTGAAGTCACATTCCCTATATAGGTGAGCTAGCGTCTATGCACAGTGAATCGATGCGACATAGTTTTGTGAAACATGGCGGAAAATAAGAAGACGATGAATTGGGGTGCACCGTCTTTGGAGACGAGGAGCGATGGCATAGCAGCGGCTACCAAAGTTAACACAGCGCTACTTCCAGAAGAGGTCGATTTTAATTGGGATTTAGTAGATTTTATCCTTCTTCGCAAGAATTTGCTCCGGTACCAGCACATTCGCCACCTTCTCCTTCATTACCACAGGTCGAGGATTTTAAAGAGAGACAGAAAGAAGAATTGGAGGAACTTTTACAACAGCAGAAAGAGGCAGAACAAGCATTTCTCCTTGGACAGCAACAGCGATAAGAAGAAGAGGCAAGAAGGAAACGACAGGAAGAAGAAACAGTAGAGAAGAAGCAAGGTCTAGGAGAGAAGGAGAACAGTGAACCTCAAACGGTGACGGTACTCTTGGACATTTTGGCAGAGTTAAGAAGTCTAAAACAAATGTATCAGACTTTTTTATTAAGACCGAAGAGAAAAAGACCTTCCGAGCCAAACAGCCCAACCCGGTTACTACGCCTGAGATACAATCCCTAGTGATTTCTACCAAATCATCGACAGGAGCAAGTCCAGAGTAGGCCTTGACCGTGGCAAAGGCTTAAGGCAGTTAAAGTTGATTGCTTCTCGTTTCTGAGTTTGTTTTTTTTTTTAAAAAAGTTCCTTTTCAGGACCTCCCATTTCTTTCGAAATGAGATCATATTAATTTTGCCAAAATCAATTAAAACTCAAAATCCCTTTTTTTAATCCTCTGATATACGTGTGTGAGTGAGTGAGTGTACACCCTTATTCGAAGCAATCAAAACCAAGAGACACTTACGATTTTTCAGCCTGGTCTATTTTGGTACAAATTTTACAATCCAGTTCACAACACAACACAATACTTTTAAAAAAGTTCCAAGACTTCTTCAGTGTCTTTTTTTTTTTCTTTCACTCTCTCTGTTTTTTAAATTTCGTCACTTTCACAGTTTTTTCCTCCTCTTCGTCCTCACTTTTTCTCGTTTTCGTTTCTTTTATATCCTCTCTTTCTCAACGTGTTGGGGTTCTTCCTTTGCCGAGAGCATCTCCTCCTCTTCCTCCTGCTCCTGTTGTTTCTTAGGGCAGTCTGAAGACCAATGTCCTTTCTCTTGACAATGATAACAGGTATCCTGACGTTTGTCTCTTTTGACACTGGTCTTGCTTTTTTGACGGTCAGGACATTCTGTAGCCCATTGCCCTTTCTTCTGACAGATATAGCAAGTATCTTGACTTTTATCTCGAAAGGAGAGGGAGTAGTCCGCAGGAATGTCTGAAGAAAACTTTCGTATGACACTTCGCAAAGATCTGATCAAAAGTTCGATCTGTGTGCGTTCTTCCTGATCGACTTGAGAGTGAAATGAATACTGAGAGGGACGGCACCAGCCCTTTATATATACACTGAGCCTGATATGGATATATACGGGTCCATGGCATTTCAAATGTAGTCATTTGACATTTTGCAGACAAGATGAAACGACCACATCATTTCGTAAAGAAAGTAGAAGAAAGTAATAGGCAGAAACGTGATTTACCGCCTCGCACAGTAGCTGAAGTCTTGGCTCAAATTCATGCCAGTGATTTTGAAGAAGACATGAGTGAACCAGAATCCAGACCCAGAGAGTCTATACCATGTCAAAGTTCATCACTACCAGTAAGTCCTGAAGCTTACTACAGAATGACAAATTCCAGTCTCACAGGTTGTGCCATTTCTCTTCAGCTTTTGAAAAGACGTTCACTAAATCAGTATCAACAGGATAATAGTGATGCAACAACCTGTAACAGGAAAGGTTTATGTATAGCCTACCATCACAGTAAGTGGTCAAACGCTCATACTGGTGTGGACGTTCTCCTTCACATTGTCATGAGAACTCCACATCAGTGATAAAACCAATGCCAGAATTGTTAAAACATCTGTCCTTTGGCACACTGTGCAAATTTGTGGAAGAGCAGAGACATCAGTCTGCAAACCAAACTACATGTTTACCAAGGCATTATGTTGAATGCATGTGAAGCCTGGACGGTGTACAGATGAGGAAGATGACGAGGATAAGATGGCAGGACAAGGTTCCAGACACAGAACTTCTTGCACAGGCAAGCATTTCATGCATCCGCACACTTTTGACGACTTGATCAAGCAAACTTCAGCGGGAAATCCTGTCATGTATGCCACAGAGTTCGGAGCACAAAATTGGCCTCTCCGATCAGCCACACACATGCTCAAAAAACACTCCAGTGGTGGTGCCATGTTCATCTTCGAACTCAAGGGACGAACAACAACAAGGACCAGAAACAAGTGTCGCATAACATGAGAATTCGAGCACATCTTCCATGCATTAAGTGTTATGTATATTTAATTTGCATAGCTTGTTTTTTTTTTCTTTTTTTTTTTTTTCTTTTTTTTTCTGGGGGACGAAACATTCTTCCTAATTGTTGACCTTGTCCAAAATCAGTGGCAGTTTTTGTAAACAACTTATTTTCTTCTTCTCAGAGTGAAAACCATTATCTTAAGCTGACTTAAGGACATTCTATGTTTTTACACATAGATAACGTTGTTTAGGTCACGTGACTTATGGTAAAAGTCTTCTGTTTCTTAGAGAATAATGTATTTTTGACTCTCATCCCGGGATTTGTTTTGCATCATAGTTTGTAATATAACTGACTTTTTTCTTAACTTCTGCCATTCGTGCTTTAAGATCTAGCAGATTTAATTCGCACTATTGTTATGACCAGTATTTTCTTTGGACTGGACATTATTTCTTCTAATTATTTAATTTGGTGTTTATTTTCTCTGGAAATACAAAAGTGTTCGGATAAAAGTGCGGAATTGAGGTCGTTCTGTGTTCGGATTTGACCTTTCTGTGAATGATAAAATCCAAGTCTATCCTAATGCTAAGACAGCTTCCTTCCATCTAATTGGCATTTCGTCAAAATCGGCGAACAGTTTTTGACTTTTCTCTCATATGCCACGAACTGAACGTAGCGTGTTGAACTGTTTTGAAAATTGAATTATTCTTATTACGGCTGGCGTAAGTTAGAAGTTAGCTGGCGTATTTAGGACAAGCTAGCTGGGTTGGATATAACGAGTGACCTCCTTTGTGTTATAGTGTTGCTGGTTGGAAATCCCCCCTCCTCTATTCAGTGACGGATACTCCTTAGTTTCTTTGTAATGATGCCCTATCTTCTGGGCTAAGTCTGAAATATGTTGTGCAGGTTTAGTCAGATAGAAGTCTGAAGATGCATACTGAAGAAAGAACATTTAAGTGTGAAGTATGTGATGAAAGATTTAGTCACAATGAAAGTCTGAACAGGCACATGAGAATACATGCTTGAGAAAAACCATTTAAGTGCGAAGTGTGTGATGAAAACTTTCGTCAGAGCAGACATATTCAGGAAGACAAGAAGATGCATACTGGAGAAAAAAAAAACAATATTTAAATGTGACATATGCGATGAAAGGTTTTGTCACAATGGAAGTCTGAAGAAACACACGACATTACATACTGGAGAAAAACTCTTTAAATGTGAATTTTGTAATGAAAGGTTTAGTCGCAGAGCAAGTCTGAAGAAACGCCCAACAATACATACTCGAAAAAAGCACTTAATTGTGAAGTATGTGATGAAAAATTTAATAAGAGCGGACATCTTAAGTAACTCAAAAAGATACATACCCGAGAAAAACCAATTTAAATATACCGAGTGACCTTCTTTCCATTGTAGTGTTGAAGGTTGGAAACCCACCCACCCCCCACTTTCCTCTATTCAGTGACGGATACTCCTTAGATTCTTTGTAATGAGGCCCTGTCTTCCGGGCTATGTCTGAAGTATGTTATGAATGTTTAATCGGATAGAAATCTGAGTATGCATCCTGGAGAAATAACGTTTAAGTGTGAAGTCTGTGATGAAATATTTAGTCACAATGAAAGCTCGAAGAGGCACCTGAGAATACATAAGCAAGTCATGAAAAATTTAGTCAGAGCAGACATCTTCAGTAACACCAGATACACGCTGGAGAAATGCATTTAAATGTGACGTTTGCGATGAAAGGTTTAGTCACTATGGAAGTCTGATGAAGCATGTGACAATACATGCTGGAGAAAAACTATTTAAGTGTGAATTATGTAATGAAAAATTTAGTCGCAGTGATAGCCTGTGGAACCACGTAAGGATACATACTGGAGAAAACCATTTAAGTGTGAAGTATGTAATGGACGGTTTAGTCACAGCACAAGTCTGAAGAACCACAGAAGGATACACACTGGTGAAAAACCATTTAAGTGCAAAATATGTGATGAAAGATTTAGTCAGAGTGGACATCTTCAGCTACGCAATAGGATACACACTAGACAAAAAACATTTAAATATGATGTGTGCGATAGACGGTTTTGTCACAATGAAAGTTTGAAGAAGCATATGATGATACATACTGGAGAAAAGCTATTTAAGTGTGAAGTTTTTAATGAAAGTTTTAGTCTCAGTGGTAGACTTAAGAACCACATCGGGATACATATCGAAAAGAAACCATTTAAGTGTGAAGCTTGTGATGCATGTTTTACACAGTTCTAAAGAAACACACAAGGAGACACACTGGAGAAAACCCATTTAAGTGCAAAGTATGTGATAAAAGATTTAATATATACGAATGGATATCTTCAGGGACAAAGAGGATATATACTGTAGAAAACAAACATTTTAATGTAGCATATACGATGATAGGTTTAGTCATAGTGGAAATCTGAATAAATAGCAGTAGGGGGCTAATGGGGCTCTGGCTCACTTGTTCTTTCGGAAGGGGATTCTAGATCACTTGTCCCTTGGGAAGAGCGTTTTGGCTCACTTTTTGTTTACAAATCAAAGGACTGTTTTGGCTCACTTTTTGTTTACAAATCAAAGTGGTGTGTTCTGTCTGGGTAGAAATCAAATGGGTCACTGTATCACCACTGTCACTGTAGATTTATTTTTAGAGGTTTGCTTGTAGCATAGTGAAGATGTCTCTTCCGTGTTATCCATGGCATGTAGATAAGTTGGAGTTGAGGAGGGACAGTTCTAGACCAGTTTGAATTAAGTGAGGAGTCGTCTAAGGCATGGTTGAAACATGCGAAGAAGTTGAGAGGGTATGCGAATAAGGAGTCATGTGCCAGAGATGATTTTTTGTGAGCGTGAGAAGTAGGATGAGGAGTGTGTGCAGCGTAGTCAGCGTCCTGTGGAACGCTACAATCCGAAATAGCTTGAAGCATTTTCACTTATCAGAGACTCAACGAAATGAGTTTGATTACTGGTTGAATAAAGTGACACGGATGCAGTTGGCACATCGCTGAAAACTGATCAAACTTGAGCATGTGTTTAAGCGTATTTTTGAAAAGATACTTCTTCACGAGCATGCAGATAAATATTAAGCTGTCTGTGGAAAAAGCTTGATGGAACAGTATAAGATTATTTCGGAGGCGTTTTCAAGCCAGTCAAAGAAGCAGTGGGAATCAACGAGTTGAATTGTTCAGGATAGCCAAACTACCTGACGAGCGATTGTTTTACCTCAAGTGGCGAGGACTTTTACAATTCGGAAGACGTACTGGCTTGTTTTATTTTTGTAATTCCTGTTTCTAAAAAGACCCTTGGATGGGTTCTCCTGTAGAATCTTTAAGAGTGTAGGTGATGGGAACGGTTCTCTGAATGGTATCGACGACGAAGACTTCCCAGTCCAGTTAGGGGTATATCCTTTTCGAACGTGTATTTTTGCCTGCTGATTCTGACGCGAGCTCCTACGTTGAATTTGGTTTTAAAAAAATAAGGCCCCTGCAACCTGTTGTTGTGAGTTTTCGGAGAAGGCTTCTAATGGAGTCATGAGAATGCTTCGATGGCAGGTATAATTGTAGTGGTACATGAGGTCTGGAAGGAAATCCAAGTATCCGTTAGTATTATCGCTGGTGAATTTTGTCCACATGCGATTTGTGAGAGTTCGGTTAAAGCGTTCGATGGCAGATGTCTTGAGAGGATTATGAGAGCTGTACAAGGTGATGCTATTGTTTTTAAGCCAGTCTGTAGCTCCGGTGATGGTTCCCACAGCTTCAGGAATTCC
The DNA here is from genome assembly GCA_016617855.1 of Megalonaias nervosa. Classification (NCBI taxonomy): domain Eukaryota; kingdom Metazoa; phylum Mollusca; class Bivalvia; order Unionida; family Unionidae; genus Megalonaias; species Megalonaias nervosa. The sequence goes on along the minus strand of JAECUM010025059.1, from coordinate 21,422 downwards.
TAACGAGGCTAGGATGTTTGCGAATAACTTACAATCCATGATTTCCATGAAGGGAATGATGGCGATGGCAATTAAGCCTCCATCCTGTCGTCTGCCCAGAGGTGCCTTTTTTCTAAGCATGTTGTAAACAACAGCGTTGTCCAACAACTGAGTTGCCTGTACAAAGACATTCATTTTTCCATTGAAAACAACATCATGTATCAGTCTGAGGTTATCAACGCATAACAGAGGTAATCCGCATCTGGATCAACTGTCCATCGGATTTCAATGTCAGCAGGAGAGTCTTTGAGACTCTTCGTATATTTGGAGATATGGAAGAGGAAGATAGGATGCAAGTTTGCGAAATGTTCAATCGCGATCTGCGTTCCTGTTTTTGCATGTTGATACTTCTGCATGGCTTCCATTAACATCATGTAGGCGCGAGAATAATTTCCCGTCTTGAAGATCCTGCTCCGCCTCCCTATATATGGGCACCTCCGACATAGGAGAAGGTGCTGCAGTTGATGACTTTGGCATTATTTTGCTGGCTTGTGTTGTCCTACAGCCGACCCTGCTGTAGAGGCTGCACCAGTGGCTACTGCTTCGGCGGCTATGGCGGCAATAGCTGAAAGAGCTGCTCGAATGGAAAAAACAGCGTGATAAATTATCAACCCACGATTTTACGTCGCTGAACACGTGACTGTCTCGTCGTTGCCTTAACTGCAAAAAATTTTAGACATGTCTACGACGTCTATGTGACATTTACGTCTTCCCCTGCACATGCAGATAATAGGTGATTCTTTCATTGTTGTTATCGACAACATTGCCAGACTGATCGGTGAGCCATATACTGATTTCCGAGATCCCGTACGTATGGTGATGGGATAGTAAATGAAGGGGTTGGGGCGAAATTGCACGAGAGAGCCTAGAGGAACATTAATCGACGTGGAATCAATTACGTTGGAGGCAGAGCCTATGCAATCGAACAGTTGATTAAAAGGCTGTTGACACCGGTGATGTTGACAGGTAAATTTCCCTGTACATGTCATTTTGTGTCAGGGCCGTTCCCGCGCTAAACCCAAGAATAGATCCGATCGAGTTTGCGACGTCGAAATGCACGATGTAATTTTCAGCGAGGGTGATGGGAGTTAGCAGGGTGGAGCAGTTGGGTTCAATTTTAATGTTTGCTGAGACGTCTCTTTTGGCTGTGATCAATCGGGAGATGTCCGCGGCGATGTCGGTGATGTTGTATCCGCCTGGAGAGATACTGATTGCTTTTTGTTGTGACCAGGTCACATACGAGAACCGATTATTCCTCACGGTGATACTGAATAAGATGTTCCAGATTTCGCCAGAGATGTGAGATGTCCTATGATTTCGTATGATTATTAATGGCCTAGTTGCAGCGAATGATTATACCTCACCGTGGACGTTACATTTTTGGAGTAAAAAAACAGCTTTTAATCCGTGAGAGCCTTTCTCTATATCAAGTCCTCGTACAAAAATGCGCTACTGTTCTGCCGTCACCAGCTTTTGATCCAGAAGATGACTGAGGATTTCGACAATCTCGTTATCGTTCTCCACGCTGACATTCCCTGCTTGTTTCGAAGCGAGCAACAACTTGAATCGAGAGACAATCTCAGCTGGAGTATGAAAATAACGAATGCCACTTCCTTTTTGTTCATCCACAACCTCCTTGGGTCCTGAAATCTATGATGTTAGCTTACTAGTTATACCTGACTGCTGAGTTTTTTCTTAAGCCTGTTTTATTCGCTCTACTTGTAAGTAATCTCTTTACCTTTTTTCTGTTTGGTCAGCATTAACCGTAACATTCTTGTTTAATATTTTTATTTTTCTGTTACTTCATCCATTGAGATACCTTCATCCTCATCCTTTTCTGCGAAAATCTTAACCAATGAGCCATATATTTTGGTTTATTTTAACAAGTAATTCACGTGCTGCTACTATGTCAAAATAAGCTTCCTCCAAAGTTATGCCTTTCCTATTTAAGTATTCCTGCATGTTTTCTATTATTTTTGTCTCAAACTAAGATAACCATTATAAGCTAGAATCGGGTTCTGAATACTTTCTAGATGCATCTAGTTTACTTTAGGCATGATCAAGTTTAAGTTTTTCTTGATCGTTGCGTGTAGTGACTTTTCTTCCTCTTCATTCAGCTTTTCTAATTTACCCTTAGTCTCTTCCTCCTGCTCATGGACCTCTTCCAACTTTGATTTTGCAAGTTCTTCTTTTTCATCTTTTCCTGTCTAGCTTCTTCCAGACTCGTTTGTTCTTTTACCTTTTCCAGTCTAGTTCCTTCTTTTACCTTTTCCAGCCTGGTTTTTTACTTCACTTACTTAGTCTGACTTTTTCCAGTTTAGCTTCTTCTACTTTTAAGATTCATATGTTGGCTTCTTTTCTAAAACTTTCAAGTGATGCCCCTGCAGTGGTCTCTCGCGATCGCATCCACGTCTCGGTTAGGCAACCCCGAAAACAGCACAAAGCATCCTGTATTACATCGGATCTACTTAGGAACGTCATTTTACGACTGAGTGAGATAAATACTATTGCATCGTTTGCGCTTCGACAACAAAAAGTACTCGTATGTTGTACTTATGTTCTCTAGGTCAGTTTTGATGTCAAGCACGATGTTCTTGTGCAGGTCTGAATCCAAGTCTTCCACAGGTTGAAGCTCCTGGGGACTTGCGATCGTGAAGATGTCTTCAGCAGCACCAACGACGACACCGTCCATAGAGTCTCCGAATGTGTCCAGTGTGTGGTATTTGTCCTGATAAGGGCTGAGCGTGTACAGGATGACATCATCGTACTTCAGCATGTCGTTGTCAAGCATGTTCGTGAGCAGATTAGATTTTACACGAACGGTCGGACCCACGATCATATAATGCCAGTCCGGCATAAAAAATGAGGCGTTTTCCTTCGTGTCGAAGTTAATGATGCTCATGGTTTATATATATTAAACATGTCGTACACTACCTTTGGAACGTTGATCGGCACCGGAAATAATAATAACCCTTCAAATGAGGACAAAGTCAGTCGCTCCGAAGATTCCATGACTGGCCATCTCAACATCAGTGGTCACAGTGTGACAAATTTCGAGGATGTGAGTTCAGTGCCGCACGATGGTTTCACGTGACAAAGTCGGCACAAACCAAATTATCGCTATCGGGTGGGACTATGACGGACAATATCAACATGAGCGGCCTAAGCTTGTATGGACTTCCTGCGGCCACAGAGGGGTCTTCTCAGCCTGCGAAAGCTCCGATCTGGATTTGGCGCTGACGAGCAAATACGATAAAGTGAGTGGTAAGATTGGCAGAAATGTGACTGTGAAGGTATCGTTATCAGTCTAAGGACAAATGATGTGACATACCATGACCTCTCCGACGTCTGGAACTATGTTCAGCAATGCGAGGCGAGTGGGAGTCAGCGGAGGACTCAACACAATATCGACCATGATTTACCATTTTGGAGCGATGGATCGTGCCATCTACGTCGATAGAGATGCCAATGGAAACTACAGCCCGATTAATGCGAATAAGGCAGAAGAATTCCTCGTGAGAAGTGAGACAGAGCATCCTCTGGTGATTATCAGCGACACTCTCATGAACTTGTACAGGATCATGTTGATGGAAAATAATACTCTGCGTGGGCTTCCTACCATATAGCCCATCACGAATATGACTCAAGCGATTTCGTATTGCCGCCTCAACTCATTTGTAGGCACTAAATTATCCACGACGGTGGGGCACCACAATAGGGATCGATACTATATCGGGAAATGCCATCAAAGTTCTTCCCACGACGATGCCCTCGAACGACGATACCGCAGCGAGCTATGGCAATGTGAAAAGTTATGCCATCAGCAAAGGTGAAGATATTGTGACGGGAAACGTGTTTCAGGGGTTGGGTGCACAACTGATGGTCACAAAATATCCCTCCGTCCTCGATACCGAAGCCACTTCCAAGCAGTACGTGGACAAACGACGCGTAAAAAATAAATTATAGCAACATTTCCACGCTGTCAGTGGCCACTGGAAATCAATCTGGATTTTCTGTCTCAGCGTCATCTGAATTTTCAGATTCGTACCGGGCTTGGACGATATTCCCTGATCATCTAGCATGGTCTGAATATGGCAAATATTGGGTGACAGCTGGAGTGACTTCCAATTTTTGGATGCAGGTGCAGATTCCCATGCCAGTCTCCATATGGAAATTTCAGCTGCGTAAAAATGTTTAGGTACGCAGATAATTCTTACGTGGAGATTGGAGGGTATTAGGCAGGAGGCCACGTCGGAAGTGCTATACACTAGAAACTGCGCCATAGGATCATCGTTAAAGAAATTTTATGTACCCATCGCAACGATGAAATATATCCCGTTCAAGTTATGCGGATTAACGGCTGAACCCACCAATCCAGGCTTGAGCCAGTTTCAGGTTTTTACTCTGGATGATCTCTTCTAATATATAACCATTGAGGAAATTCTGCGTGTCGCTACGTAGCTGTACCAGTTGTTCTTCGAAGACACCTATAGCATGAGGCGTCTTAGGCTAACGACGGTCAGCACATGCTGAAGCAGATAAAGGGAGTGCCTGCAGCTATTAATGATGTGAACAAGGTAGGTAAATTATCCAAAGATGGAGCCTATGAACGATGGAAGAATGATGACATGAAGCGGACTCATCTGCCAGTGGGACACATGGGCAGGAGAAACACAGAGAGGCCATTGATCGATACTGGATGGTCTCCAAATCTTGTAACGATCGAGAGTCAGCGCGGTTAGTCACATCCATCGAATACATTGTCCAAAATTTCATTCAGGAACTACATTCAAGCCACGTGGACACCATCGTGACAACGGGTCATGTTAAGCGACGACGATTTATTAGACCTGAAGACGAAAATGCCCACAAAAAGATCACGACTGAATGGACACAGTGGTCTCTCGAAAACGCTTTAAAGGAGACAAAAACTCAGGAATGCTATCGACAAACGAAAGTTTTTCCATCACGATGGACTGGAGTATGAGGACGTGGACGTGATTTTGGCAGTGATTCACTCGAAGATCGTCCTGCGGGTAGAGTCAGTCACGATGAGACTCCGACGCTGGATAAAGATAAAACCCTAGAAGATTTATTTTATCTGATGATGTATGGAGGGTATGGAACCCAAATCTGGTTATGGAAGCGTAAAAACATCTCGAAAAGTTTCAGCTGCAAGAAATTAAAAATAAGTTAGAAAATGTTTCCAAGGAGGGTGATGCTATTCCCAAAGGAAAATTTAAAAATCCACAAGTGGCAATTAAGGAGTTACTAAATAAAATAAATGATCGAGCGACTTACATGTGAAAGTGCAGGACTAGTTTAGTGTCCACTCGTCTGCTGGATGTTATTGCTCCAGAAATTATAGCTTATGAGAAAATGAACAGAAACTTGGAACAAATAGCTGCTTCCTTTTATCATCTTTATAAGTATCACCATAATGTCAATAATGCTCATCCAGGAATCTCTGCTGTACATGTAGACAGATCACACAGATACTTACAGCATGTGAACCTGGAAGAGACTCCTGGCATGTTACCAGATCTAGTGAAATTAACCAAGATGATGCAGATCAAAAAGGATTTAGTAATTATGGCACCACTTCAGCATGACCATCTCAAGGAATTTGAAAAAAAGAAACATAAAAGCGGATCAACCGCACATCCAATTTTTAAAAGAGAACTTACCACAACTTGAGTAGCTCATCCAAAGTTTAGTGGATGCTGAGACTTAGAGAAAATGATCCTGGATTTTAACCACATCGACGACAACTTCCCGGTGGTGCAACGTCGTGAGCTAGAAGTGTATTATCACTATTATCATCAACGAGCCTACGGCGACGGGTATCTTTTCCACGGGTACTCTGGGCAATCCGCTCATGTTGATTTTATCCGGAGTGGAGCCGGCCCTACAGATGCTGATGACACGTCTCGAGCCACGCTTGGAGGCCAAAAGGAACATCACAAAGCAGGCTATGCTTGTCTATCAGAAAATGCTGAACATAGTATGATCGTATCTACGCGGACCTACTTTGACATGACGTTGCTGATCGGCGAAATGAGAACCATGGACGACCTCATCGTGGACATGGTGGGCAGTCAGTGCACAACTCTGAGCCGATTAAAAAAAATCTATGACCAAAAATATAAAGAGAATGTCTGGCGAAGAGGTCTTTTTGACCGACGTGATCTTGCATCACTCCGAGGCGTTCTACGAAGCTATCGCCACTGTCTTACGAAATAATGTGCTTGTGCATATCGAACTGATGCTGACCAAAGCACAAGGAGCATTATGCGCGCAGGTCTTACTGACAAGAGAACAACGAATAGACCTGGCTCGGGATGGTATCGTTAAAATCTACTACGACGACACTTTGATCGTATGCATGCGATGTCTCAGTGAAAAAATGTTGCCGAAGATTTTACAATTATCTTAGTATTGTGCACTATTGAAGGCGTAGAGATGGCAGAGAAAGCAACAGACCATACGCGATGCATGACCTACGTCGTGGAAAACAAGGAACATTTCGATGAGTCTATCGTCAACGTGTTCCAACTTAACATCGATATCAATGTAAATCTCACGTTGACCCTAGTCGTTGGCATAGGACAATATCTCGTCGTCCTCCCGGCCGCACAGCAGAAAACGCTCTACGACACATGCACTCTCAACATGACCTACGATAAAGAGCTCCTGCTCAAGCACTGCATCTGCTGCACGCATCGAGAAGACCTCCTCATGTTGCTTTATCAAGCTTCATAAATGAAAAAAGGAGAGAAAACATATTTTTAAGATATTTTTGTTATCCACCAAGCCTTATGTCCAAATTGCACAACCGATTATCTGATTTTTCTCCGTTGAGATGAAAGACGGAATAGCCCGTGGGGACTACTCCACGATGTGCTTCAAACACGAAACGATGGCGGTACATCGTCGCCCTCACTCCATGGACAAAAAAGAACGCGATGGAATAGGCAGTCGTGCTAAACCTCACTCCGTGTCTGACTTTGGTTTGCACGCTGCTTATATCTCCTTCCATGTTAGCCTCGTAACGATTAAAAACGGTATGTACTTTCCATGGAAACACCATTTCCTGTGTCATGCCGAATCTTAGCCAAAAGCTCACTGAAAATCTCGGAATGATTTTGGGGGGTTTCTGGGTCCTTCTGGATATTTCGTAGTAATATTTAATCGATCGGATGTGTCTACCACCACAGCATTGACACACCTGAAGCTGACCTCAAACGCCTTCCTGGCAGCCCAAGCAGAGTTTCATCCCTGGATTATCCCACTTGATGCGAGGATAATGCTGAGCGCAGTACTCTCTCGTATAAGAATTGTTGCACTTTCCATACTACCCTGATGTAACCACGTACACTTTTGAGTCCCACGTAGAGACATTGTGTTACATAATATACATTAAAAAAATTTGTGACAGGATAAACAAGCAATTAGAGAATGACAAAATGAAAATTAGATAAATTAGAGAAATGAATCACAAATCTATATTATATAGTATCTCTATTGCTGTCAGGATAGACAAGAATCTTGACCAAGTATCAGTCGCTGCAAGCAACAAAGTTGCCAGGTACTAAGTGCCTATTCAAGATTGAATGCTGCTCTGTATGATCGCATAAAGAGCATCCCAAAAGACCTCAAGGCGATCTCAAGGGGAGTCTATCGCCGTAAGCTCGTCAACGAGTACAAGATCATCGATGAACGAGTGATCATTACCACGCAGCAGTACATAAAACTGCGAGCCAAATACAACGCGCTCATGGGAAAAACCGCTAAGACTTCCAAACTCCTTTGACTTCAGCATGAGATCCTCTGTCGATCACGTCGAGCTGATATTGGGAAGATACTATCCTATCGATCCACGGGCTCCTCAACGCCTGCATGATCAGGTCACATGTCTTCCACCTGCCAGATGCGTTGAAAAAGCGTACGGTGATGCTGATAAAGGACTTATTTACGATTATTCCCATATCCTTCAGCGTGGAGTAGACAAACAACTCCTGCAACGCATTCTACATCCCACCATCCAGACAGAACTGCATAACCAAACAGCCTTCAAACTCTGAGTCATCTTCAGCATTCATCTGGTCAAGGAACTTGAGAATATCTATATCGTGTATCGCAGTGATGATTTTAGTCACATCGTCAACATTGCCTGGTAGCTTTTCCAACGCCACATCAAAGATTATCATCAGTCAGGATCATCATGAACCTTTGCCAGAGTCAATTCTATCTCATTTCAAACTTAAAAATTCACACCGTTGTGTGGAAGTATGCGCCTCTCCCCAAATCCGTCTTGGCCACTAAATCCTGCATCAACGTCAAAAACAACAATGACTACTGTCTCCTGTGGGCTACACTTCCTCTGCTACATCCTGCTGAGATCAATGCCCATTGAATCTCCAAGTACGAGCCATATTTTGATACTCTTACAAACACCAGAATCACATTTCCAGCAGCAGTCAAAGACATTCCTAAACTACAAAGCGCAACGAGGGAGTTTCCATCAATGTGTTTGGACTCAATTACAAAAAGGCAGGTGATAAGCAGTTCCTGGTCTATCTGCTGATGATCTCCAAAAACAGCTTCACAAACCAGCATCAATTTACTGCATTACCAAGACCATTGCACATCAAAGACTTCAGTAGATTATGTCGATCTCAGTACACCTAGCATAGAAATCATGGCTATTTCTGCTATCGACGCTTACAATGCTTTCCTCAACCCGCACGACTACAAGAACATATCTCATCAGGATATTGCCAAGAATTATAATCCATTCAGATGCCTCAGAATTAGCTCTTAAGTTTGAGCATCATCACAAAAAATACACGTATGTGTTTTAAATCCTCTTTGACTGTGAGGCTAAGCTTGAAAATGTAAAATGGCAATCGCCAGATCCTAGCTATTATTCTCACATGCGGAATGTAAACACATCCCATGCTCAATCTGCTTTAAGACATGCTCCTCTGTCGATGAATCCTTCTTTTCAGAGTATCGTCAGCATCACTGTGAAGATTGCATGGCTTGGTTCTTTGGAGAGCTTGCTGAGGAAATGAAATGCATCCACAAAATTCACAAAAGTTCAGCATCGATCACTTCACTCACCCCAACAACATAACGCAGCTCAGCAGTGCCATATCTACAAAGAGTGCTTCAAACCCCACGATGCCAAAGTGAGAGACCACTGCCATGTGAGTGGTGTCTCTCGAGGAGCTGCTCATGCCAATCGCAACTTATTGCCCATGCTGAAGAATGACTAATGCCTTAATAATATACATTATCTCAATGTTATGCTTGGGTTTTCATTGAAAATGACTTGCTCATACAAAACCTTTACTAAATCTTGTTAAGCAGGGCTTGAGCTAATCATTGGAGAATTACACTATTCACAACATCATGTTATTAACATTACACCAGTGGGGACATAATGAACACAGCCCATTTATATATCTCCCATGAGCAGTGTATCGTTGTCGCGAAGAAGAAATGACTGTACACATTCATAAAATCCCACTCAGTCCCAACTTGAACAAAATTTTTTTTTGATCATTTGTCTTGACAAGCCAGAAGTTATTTGATGTTGCACCCAAGTTTTAATTCTGCCGTTGCAGAGGGCATATGTCCTTGTCATTTATTTCGACTAGCCAGCGATTATTTGATGTTGCCCCAAGGCTTTAATTTTGCTGTCACAGAGAACATATGTTTTGCTTTCTGAAATATATTTTCCTGATGACTTCAATACGTAGTATGTGGACCCTTCATAAAAAAAGCTAGCTTCAATCTTTTATAAAAACGTTGCACCCTTCACCACAACAACAATCCTTGATAAAACATTGCCCCCCTTCCTCAAAAGAAGTCTGTTACAATCTTTTATAAAAACAAAGCACCCTTGATGAAAACTAGACAGCCAAAATCTTGTACAAAACAAATGCACCCTTCATTAAATAAATTTGGCACCAAATTTGTATAAAGGCAGTGAAATCTGATCAACTGTTGCATTTTCGAAGGTTACCAGAGATTGGAACAAATTAATTTTGTCATGCAAGTTTCGTTTTTTGCTGTAGAAAAGTAACTTTATGCTTGTGATGCCTAACAGCGGCGGTTTAAAACACAACATAAATTTAAAATCACCTGATACTAAATATCTGTCTGTGAAGGAAAATGCAGGTGGGGCATCTTACAATATATGTGTGAACCATTTTCAATGAAACACAACTCTCTTTTACACAGTTAACTAAATGTATTGAATATGCTATATGTAAACTTAATTACAAAAATTGCTCTATTCCAGAATTGTTAGTGTTTCACAAAAGTGCAAGTTTTTTTATTAATTAATTCAAAACTTGGTGACATTTTTTTCCATTTCCCTTTGAGTAACCTCTTTCCTCTGGCAGCCTCATCCAGTTTACCTTTGTTGTCTCAGGGAGCCCAAAATCTAGGTCAATTTTTGTACATGCAGCCATGTGTTGCAGGCATGTTGTTTGACAGTGGATAGTACACAAATGTAACACAAACATAAGTTATCAATATACAAGTGTTTTTCAAACTGGTTTTCTCTTCTTCCTCCCTTTAATTAAGTTTTCAGTTGTTTATTTTCACAAAGTGTAGATCTTACGCACTGAGGAAACATTACCCCTTACCGACTACTTTCATGTGAATATATTCTAAATTTAGATTTTTCATCCCCAACCAATATAACACTTATCTCAACAACTGCTTATGTTGACATTATTACTGCACACTTGAGTTTATCAAGATAGATGAGCAGTATCGTATAAAGTCTACCACTCGTATGTCTCCCATAAGTTGTGTAATGAAACTATCTCTCATTATAAACTGTATATAATTTAATACAGGTAACTTGCACATCTCCCATGAAAAATGCTATTATAACATCCCTCAGTATAAATCCCCATCACTTATAGCACAGTCCACATGTATGGCTCAGATGAAGTGTTATCATAACATCACTCATTATAAAGTCCACCAAATATAGCACAGGTTTTGTATGTCTCCAACACAAAAATTAACATAAAAACATTAATGATATGTATCAAATATGTTTCTTTAATTAAAAAAACTGTTTAAAAGAAATATATAATTTATTTAAAAAGTATTTACATTGTAAATGATATTGATGAATAAAAAAATATGACAAAATCATATTTGAAATGTTCATTGTTATTTTAAAATGTGTTAATTTGATAAAACAGGGAAAGAAAATTATATATCTCTTTGTATTTCCCGAGGCAATTTTGCCCAAGACATTTCGGCTCAAATTAGGCCGAAATTAAGATGATTCGGCCCAACGTAACAACCATTTGAACAAGATGTTTTACTTGAGAACAAGTAGACACTAGGTAAGATAGGTTTTATGAAAAATCTAAATTTAAACAAACTAACCTATCTTGATATTCTTTAAAAGAAAATAATCATACTTCGTAACGTACATATATACAAAAGTTAACACAAACTGTAATTAAAATATTTATATACCGTTTTATAATAAAGGTATATATATATATATATATCTGCACAACAACATCCTCAATTTAAGTCTTCCGGTCATTATGAACTCCACAAATTCTACATAAGTAACTTGTATGTCTCTGATGCATAATGCTATTATAACATCCCTCAGTATAAATCCCCATCAACTATAGCACAGTCCACATGTATGGCTCAGATGAAATGTTATCATAACAACACTCATTATAAAGTCCATCAAATATAGCACAGGTTTTGTATGTCTCCAATACAAACATTAACATAAAAATATTAATGATATGTACCAAATATGTTTCTTTAATCAAAAAAACTGTTTAAAGTATTAAATGATATTGATGAATAAAAATATCTCACAAAATCATATTATCATATTTGAAATGTTCATTGTTATTTTAAAATGTGTTAGTTTGATAAAACAGGGAAAGAAAATTATATATCTCCTTGTATTTGTCATTGAGTTACCAAACATGTTGACAACCATTTTACTTGAATGGTTTTTCTCCAGCATGAACCCTCATGTGCAGTTTTAAATGTCCACCCTGGCTGAACATTTTATCAAACACTACACATTGATATGCTTTTTTATTCCATTATTAATCCTTATGTGCAATTTTAAATCTCCACTCTGATCAAACATTTTTCCACACACTTCACATTGATATGGTTTTCCTGCAGTATGTACTCTCATGTGCAGTTTTAAATTTACACTCAACCTTACATCATATACTTAACACTTCAATGGTTTTCCTCCAGTATGTATTCTCAAGTACCTTTTCAAATTTCCACCTTTAGGACACATTATATCACACAATTCACACTGATATAGTTTTTCTCCAGTATGTATCCTCATGTGCTCTATTAAATGTCCACTCTGGTAAAACATTTTATCACACACTTCACACTTGAATGGTTTCTCTCCAGTGTGATTCCTCATGTGCATTTTCAAATCTCCACTCTGATTACACATTTTGCCACAAAGTTTACGCTTATATGGTTTTTCTCCAGTATATATTCTCATGTGCCCTGTTAATATCCACTCATACTAAACATTTTATCACACACTTCACACTTATATAGTTTTTCCCCAGTATGAGTCCTCATGTGCAATTTTGAAATTTCTCTCTTATTGAACTTTTTATCACAAACCTCACACTTAAAATGATTTTTCTCCAGTATGCATCTTCGAGTGAAGTTTTAAATACTCAACACTGATTAAACATTGTAACACATACTTCACACTTATATGGTTTTTCTCAAGTATGCCTACTCATGTGACGTTTTAAATTTCCATTCTGAGTAAACTTTTTATCACACACTTCACACTTATATGGCTTTTCTCCAGTGTGAATCTTCATGTGATGTATTAAGTTTCCACTTTTTAAAAAATTTCTATCACACACTTCACATTTAAATGTTTTTTCTCCAGTATGCATCTTCGTGTGAAATTTTAAATATTCACATTGATTAAACATTTTAGCACATACTTCACACTTATATGGTTTTTCTCCAGTATGCTTTCTCATGTGACGTTTTAAATTTCCATTCTCAGTAAACTTTTTATCACACACTTCACACTTATATGGCATTTCTCCAGTATGAATCTTCATGTGTTGTTTTAAATGTCCAATTCCACCAAATTTTCTATCACAAACTTCACATTGATATGGTTTCTCTCCAGTATGCATCCTCGTGTGATGTTTTAAATGTCCACTCTGACTAAACATTTTATTACATATTTGACACTTATATGGTTTTTCTCCAGTATGCATTCTCATGTGAAGTTTCAAATTTCCGCTCAGATTAAACATTTTATCACACTCTTCACACTTGAATGGTTTTTCTCCAGTATGAATCCTCATGTGACGTTTTAAATCTCCACTCGTATTAAACCTTTTATCACACGCTTCACACTTGAATGGTTTTTTTCCAGTATGCATCCTCATGTGAAGTTTTAAGCTTCCACTACGACTAAACATTTTATCACACACTTCACACTTGAATGGTTTTTCTCCAGTATGAATCCTCGTGTGACGTTTTAAATCTCCACTCTTATTAAACATTTTATCACACAATTCACACTTGAATGGTTTTTTTCCAGTATGCATCCTCGTGTGAAGTTTTAAGCTTCCACTCTGACTAAATATTTTATAACACACTTCACATTCATATGGCTGCTCTCCAGTGTGAATCCTCATGTGCACTTTTAAATCTCCGCTCCGATTAAACGTTTTATCACAAAGCTACTTCGTGGGTTTACTGTAAACACCGAAATACACTGAAAAACCGTAATACACCGAAATACACTTGTAACTACATGTTCTGGGTGTATATATCGGTGTACACACAGGAATTAGGATTTGTTTTTTGCTTGAATAGTATTACAGAATAAAATAAAATCTAATTAGAGCGATTTTGATAAGAATTTGTTTTTTTTGTTTTTTGTTTTTTTTTCGTCGTCATTGCTAAGTTCATGCAATGACATCACTTGGTCGTACTTGATTCGACAGATACAATTAAAAGAGAAACCTAGTGATACATTCACAGAATGAAAATGAACAGAATCAAAATTACTCTCCAAGAAAACATTATATATTTACTTTGACTTTTAATGATACAGTTTTTGATAAATAATTAACATTTAATATAATTGTTGTTTAAAACGTTTCCCAATATTTGGCAATACTGAAAAGTGCTTAACATGCTAGGTTTGTTAATATGAGAGTTGATTGTAAAGGTGTTAAGAAATCTTCTTGTAATTATGTGAACGGGCAATATTCATACAGGATTCGGAATTGATGAGTTCATTTAATGCCCTATGACACAAAAATAAGTAAATTGGCTTGGAAGTTGAATGTTGGATTCATTAGAATGAATGTTAGATTCCCAAAAGACTATAATGCAGACAAGGTGCATTTTAATGAGAAAGGGCCTTTTTTTGTTTTGGAAAGTGTTGACTACTCCGCTCCGATTAACGTTTAATCACAAAGCTTACACTTATATGGTTTTTCTCCAGTATGTATTGTCATGTGAAATTTTAAACGTCCACTTTTAGTAAACATTTTATCACAGATTTCACACTTATATGGCTTATTGATAGAAAACATCTCTCATGCCTTTTTAAACTTCAAGTCTAATTAAACACTTCACACCTTTCTCCAGTATCTAGTATTCTGTGCTTCTAAAGCCTTCCACGCAGATCAAACACACTTTTCACTTGTATATATATATACCAGAAGTATCCAAGATAGTATTTGCAGGAGTGAGAAGAGTGCAATTGTAACAAGCCAGGATATATGATGATTGACAAAGACAGCTCTAGAAAGCATTTTTTAAAAAAAAGAAAAAAAATTTGACAAAATGTGTTAATTAAATTTAATTATATAAATAAGGTATCAGATTTCAATGAATGAATAATTTGAGCACACTGATGAGTTAATTAATCAATTAGCATTCAAGATTCTGTTCCTCTTCAAAATCGGACTTCAGGTCATGTTACACAATGTAAACTAAACATAACCGAAAACAATAAAATATAGCACATCATGACGAAATCTCTGGTTTATGTTTAGATTTTATTGCAATAATTGTCACAGTTCGTACATCGATCTTTCGTTTCCTTTGTCTAGGTTTCCGTCCGTTAGTCCTTGGTGCAGCAACATTTGTATGACCGTCCGTAGATGTTATGTGTTTTGTGTTATCTCAATGTGGCATCTAAAGCGTTTGTACAAGTTTGTACGTTGTTGCTCTGTCGTTTTATGCATGCTGATTTTGTTGACTTAAATTGCTGGTGACTGTCGGTATGTCGGAATTCTCCTGTGCCTACTAGAGCATTCTTTAGATTTCTCAGTTGTCCAATTACTAATTCGTGTGTCAGTTTTACAAATTCCGTGGACGTTTTCGTCTTCCAAATAAATATCTGTTTAAGAACGTGAATCAAAGACTCACAATTATTATTTTTACACATGCGGTCTATCTGATAGATTTTTAACGGTTTGTTGACTTTTAGTTTGATATTTGTCTTTAGTTATTCCTGAAGGTAATTAAGACATTTTTTCTGAAATTCTAGCAAAAAGATTTTCTAAAGCTTCACATGTGCTCAAAGCAAATGCTGTAATGGGCGAAAATTTCTTTCAAGATAGTGTTGCGTCGTTTGTAAATATATGCCTAACATTCTCTTGTAAGTGGTGTGGGCACAAAACGTGTGTTGCTTCGGGCAGAACTGCCGTCATGCATTTGACCAGAGCCTTCTCATCATCACTTCCAGTTACAAGGCTCTTAAGATTTTAATCCATATGTTTTATTTTCATATGATGGAAAAATGACTGTAAGTTTCAAAATCGCTATTATAGTGAATGAAGAGCGGTCCAAGAAAGATTGGCAGTTCATCTGTTCCGACCTGTCTTACAGTCAGTTGCTTGTTGCATGTTACCGTCACATGCATTTTACAAAGCATAAAAGTTTATTGTTTTATTTCAAAGCCAAGTACTGCCTGCCTGGAGCAACAAAGATTCTTAGTGTCCGTTATTTGTTTTTCTGTGTACAAAAATACACAAGAGGTTTTACCTCTGGTCCTGATAACTGATCGTACAAACAAGTTAGTTTCAGTTACCGAATTTTTGAAATGTATGATTTGGTCAGCAATATTGTTGACGTGTCCTTAAGTTATTCTTTCATTTGAGTTTTTTACGTTTATTTTTTATAATTTTTTTTTTTTTTTTTTTTTGTCATAAATTTGTTGAAGTCCTTTCGGTTGGAACAGTTCATCATAATTTGAAGACAGTTTATTTAATATTTGATGCGGTTTCATTTTTTCAGTCATTTCTGTAATGTCATCGAAAACATAGTCACGCGTCCGCAAATATTCTGTAGCTTGCCGCTAGTTTCCGTGCGGCGTTAAACCAGGAAATTTCCCTACGTCTTCAACAAGTGACAAAGTACTTGAAAGACACCCACCCCCTTAACCATGTGACCCTCTTTTTGTACACACTGTTCTTTTTCAAGCAAAAGTTTTCTGAACCATTGAGTGCTAGAAACTGCTCTGTATACACAGCTACCACCAACACCTACTGACAATCGTACAAGATCCATTAAAATTGCTGGATGATACATTTTTTAAATTTCCACAGAAACTGCATCTTTCTCTCCATTGTTAGACATGCGCCTTTATTCTGTAATAAAATTCCAGTAGGTGATGAGAAGTTTACTTTCAGACGTTGCTGCATTGGTCAGGACATTTTTTCCATTCGAATGGAAAGCGTTCTGCAGTCTGGAAATATATTTTTACAGTGTTATTTAAATAAAAACACAGACATGTCCTTAATATCGACTTCATTGTTTCGCTTCACAAAAATTAGAATTGGGCGTGATTTCCTCAAATGAGCAAATAAAGAATAATGGCAGCGGAACGGAAATTTTACCACAACTGGTCACTGCGCATTCGCACATTTAAACTTCCGATTGTACGAAGTCCGGGTGTGAAATCTCTTCACAATAAGTACTTCCAGTTCAGTACCCACGGAAGGAGTTCGAGTCTATTTTTAGAACATTGTTTCCTGTCTCATTTTGGTGGTGTTAGAAAAGTTATATTTATCCATATTGGTAAGGATTTAAAGGTGATTGTTTATTCTTGAGAATATGAACTTATGGTGTGGTTGTCTGTGTGTATTTCGGCGACAGTGCACAGTGAGTAACAAGGCCTTGGTGAAAATTCGGAAGTGAAATATGTGTTCCACTCTATCTTGCTTTGTTTACAGTCCAGGTTCTCAAACAAATGCCTGTGAACCTTTGACGAGAACTTCACCGTGAAGTTATCTTTGAAGGTCTTTTAGATTAACATAGGATTTGTATTGATTGTCACACAGTGGAAAGGTCAGTACTGAGAAAATACATGTAGAGAACATATAGTAAAATTCATTGTGTTTTATGTCCATGTAGCAGTGGTTTAAATTTGAATCATTCGCTTCGACATGGCTGGCTGCCGATTACATCTACGCAAGCGAGATGAAGAAAAATACAAAGTTTGGATTATGTCATCTTTCTCAGAGAGCGTTGCGAAATGCAAATTATGTCAGAAGAATATTGATTTGTATGCAATGGGAGAGAGGCTCCACGGCCACATGCAGCTGAAAAAAGCCCGAAGCTCTTGTGTGCCTAATGGCGCTTAATACAGGTAAAGCAAGAAGCCTTCAGCATGAAATCATTTTTCATGCAAGAGGTTTGGCTGTGAACATAGAGATTCAAGTTTTAAAATAGCAACTGTGTAGCATTAATTATGAAATTTGTTCAATCCGGTTCTATTTTGGGATTGAGTGGAAATAGCACAGACGATAATTGCAATGAACACGATAAATCTAAAAATATAGAATACAGGTAACCTGAGATAAATATTAATATATATAATATGAAATAGTTTAAAACACACATACGTTGTTTTTAAATAAGCGATAATATGAAAATACAAATATCTTCACTTTTTCTGTTTCTGGGGATGAGTGAAGAAAAAAATGAAGATAATGAAACATATATTGAGAATGACAGCAGCTGCTGATGACTATGAGTTAAAAGCAAAGTTTCATAGGAAAATTTCCTTGATCACGACATAAAATTAATTTGAGAAAAAGTGAAAAGGATGAAATCGCTGAACTTGGAGCTCTTGAACAACTGCTTAATGACAAAGCTATGAGAACTGCAAAATTCACTCTAAAATATTTTAGACTTTGTTACTAGTGTAGTGTAGACAAAGTAAACTAAACTTTGTTCAATGACTACATTATTCTAATGCCCAGATTTAGAATGTTTAATATTAATGAGACAGATATCATTGATCATGCTATTGACTTCATGTTTCAATTTTGTTGTTTTAAAACTAAATTTGTAAGAAGTGTTCTTCGTATGTAGTAATAGTAAGTATTAATCTGTATTTACAGACAGTTTCATTTTTGTATCCTTTAAGTTAATGTAATAATGCACCTTGAAAAACGTGATTTTGAACCTTGGAAAACCTTGAAAAATCCTGGAAAATTTTGAAAGAAGTATGCTGGTAACACTGTTAATAATAACTCGCGACCGCACGCAAAGTCCTGGTTCCTGTTTAGAAAATAAGAAGAGTGATTGAAGCTGACGAGTCCGAGCGAAAAGAAGCATCAGGTAAGTTTATTAAGTAAAGGAAATAACAAAAATCCCCACTTTAAGCCCTAACGTCTCCATTTACTGATGCGGGGAGTCACGTGGTACAATTAGCATACATGGGTCAACAAGAACTATATCATGAAATCATACCTTGATGTAGGCCTCCACTTTATAATAGACACTACCAATTTGTATTCCAATATTTCATAAAGCATCCTCAATTAAGCATTTTCCTTTTTCACATTTAAAGGTCACTGGCCACCTAATTATAGTCAGAAAGAAAACGCATTTGTTATGTATGCACAACAAAAATACAAATGTTTAATTAGACTTAAAAATCAGCTTTTTGAAATGACAAAAAAAAAAAATATTCGGTAATCTCCGAAAACAGTCGGTAGTTTCCGCTTGCCAAAAAAACGGATCTGACTTACATTTATCCCTTCTATTCAACCTAGCCATTCAAGTGTTTAATTTCCCCACGTAAATGTCTATGTGATATATCTTACAATCGTGCTTTTGTACAGCAAATATGGTGCTCTGTGTTGCATATGGATGTAACCAAATGTGTGATGATGTGAAAAAAGGGTTCTTTCTTTTTCCAAAAGACGATGTTTACCAGAAAAGAAGTGGATTGAAGCTGTGGGATCGAATGGGGAGAGGGATGGGAAAGTTGTTACATTTGTGCTGGATTACAGTCAATTTGGTCCCAAGGCAATTCGGCCCAAGACAATTCGGCTCAGATTAGGCCGAAATTAAGACGATTCGGCCCAACGTAACAACCATTTGAACAAGATGTTTTTCTTGAGAACAAGTAGACACTAGGTAAGATAGGTTTTACGAAAAATCTAAATTTAAACAAACTAACCTATCTTGATATTCTTTAAAAGAAAATAATCATACTTCGTAACGTACATATATACAAAAGTTAACACAAACTGTAATTAAAATATTTATATACCGTTTTATAATAAAGGTATATATATATATATATCTGCACAACGACATTCTTGATTTAAGTCTTCCGGTCATTATGAACTCCACAAATTCTACATAAGTAACTTGTATGTCTCCCATGAATAATGCTATTATAACATCCCTCAGTATAAATCCCCATCAACTACAGCACAGGTCACATGTATGGCTCAGATGAAGTGTTATCATAACATCACTCATTATAAAGTCCACCAAATATGGCACAGGTTTTGTATGTCTACAATACAAACATTAACATAAAAATATTAATGATATGTATCAAATATGTTACTTTAATAAAATAAACTGTTTAAAAGAAATATATAATTTTTTTAAAAAGTATTTATATTGTAAATGAAAATGGATGAATAAAAAAATCTGACAAAATCATATCTGAAATGTTTATTGTTAATTTAAAATGTGTTAATTTGATAAAATGGAGAAAAAAAATCATATATCTCTTTGTATTTCTCATTGAGTTACCGAACATGTTGACAACCATTTTACTTAAATGGTTTTTCTCCAGCATGAATTCTCATGTGCAGTTTTAAATGTCCACCCTGGCTGAATATTTTATCAAACACTACATATTGATATGCTTTTTAATTCCATTATTTATCCTTATGTGCAATTTTAAATCTCCACTCTGACCAAACACTTTTTCACACACTTCACATTCATATGGTTTTCCTGAAGTATGTACTCTCATGTGCAGTTTTAAATTTCCACTCAACCTTACATCACATACTTAACACTTCAATGGTTTTCCTCTAGTATGTATTCTCATTTGCCTTTTCAAATTTCCACTTGTAGTACACATTTTGTCACACAAATTCACACTGATATAGTTTTTCTCCAGTATGTATTCTCATGTACTCTTTTAAATGTCCACTCTAGTAAAAAAAATTTATCACACACTTCACACTTGAATGGTTTATCTCCAGTGTGAATCCTCATGTGCAGTTTCAAGTCTCCACTCTGATTACACATTTTACCACAAAGTTTACACTTATATGGTTTTCTCCAGTATGTATTCTCATGTGCCTTTTTAAATATCCACTCATACTAAACAGTTTTATCACATACTTCACACTGATATGGTTTTTCTCCAGTATGCATCCTCATGTGCAGTTTAAAATGTCCTCTCTGATTAAACATTTTATCGCACACTTCACACTTAAATGGTTACTCCCCAGTGTGAATCCTCATGTGCAATTTTAAAATTTCTCTCTTACTGAACTTTTTATCACAAACCTAACACTTAAAACGATTTTTCTCCAGTATGCATCTTCGAGTGAAGTTTTAAATATTCACATTGATTAAACATTTTAGCACATACTTCACACTTATATGGTTTTTCTCAAGTATGCCTACTAATGTGGCGTTTTAAATGTCCATACTGAGTAAACATTTTATCACACACTTCACACTTATATGGCTTTTCTCCAGTATGAATCTTCATGTGATGTATTAAATTTCCACTTTTAAAAAATTTTCTATCACACACTTCACACTGAAATGGTTTTTCTCCAGTATGCATCTTTGTGTGAAGTTTTAAAGATTCACACTGATTAAACAGTTTAGCACATACTTCACACTTATATGGTTTTTCTCCAGTATGCCTCCTGATGTGACGTTTTAAATTTCCATTCTGAGTAAACTTTTTATCACACACTTCACACTGATATGGCTTTTCCCCATTATGAATCTTCATGTGTTGTTTTAAATGTCCATTTCCACTAAATTTTCTATCA
>JAECUM010025058.1:0-115037 GCA_016617855.1 Megalonaias nervosa | reverse complement strand
TTATGTGAGTAGATAAATGATGTTTTACAGTTAAACAGATAAAATAATTCCAAAATACAAACAATTAGCATGATCAGAAAGTTCATGAAATATAATCCCTGGGTAATGCCGATTAAGTCTTCTTCCCATTTATTCCCATTTTAGTGGACCAGATCGAGTCCGGTCATTAAATTTCAGACATGATCAATTGTTTTAAAAAAAAAACAATCGAACGATCATCAAGAGCCGCTTTGGATAAAAAAAACCCCAACAAAATGATGATACGTTAAATCTGCAAATGCGAAATACCGAATAGTTTTGACACATGCTCCAGATAATACAATCCTCAGTCAGATATGGTTTTTCAGATAAAACGCACAGAACACTTTAAAAAAAAGGTCGTGAATGATGCAATTTTAGCTGACCTGACATGAGAACACTTTAAAGTACTTTAAAATGGCCCACTGGATTAAATTACAGCCCTACTAACACCTTGGAGCAATGAATGGGAGTGAGGAGATAGTGACTTAGATACCAGATTGTAAGACAGAAAGTCATTTGACAAAAAGTCACAATTCTGATTTTCACAGTTATGAAAGAGGTGTAGCACAAAAAGTCACAATTCTGATTTCCAGTTATGAAAGAGGTGTAGGATTAAAAGTTAAAGTAAAAATTTTGTTGGTGGTATGAAAAAGACGCAGGTTAACAAATCATAATTTGACACGTAATTTTTGAAGTCTTTTTACTACATGAATTAGGACCATGTTTTATTTGTCGTATTAAATATAGTATTCATACACTAATACATTTTTACTTTTTTTTGGAGGGGGGCACATTTTTACCTGCTAATTTCTTATCAAATCACCCCTTCCTGTGTACAATATAATTTGATCAATAGAGACCAGACATTTGCTTCTGGCATGCATAGCCTGTAACCGTGTTTACACAGAAATTAAAGAAATAAACCATGACGCCAATTGTCAGATTCTTATCGACATCACCCCATCCTGTAAAACACACATTCCAAACTACCAATTATTGTCAAAACCATAGCAATGTGTCACACTTGAGTACATAATTATTATTTCAGTGTATAATATTGAGCAGTGTTTCAATACGACTGTATAATTACGATCACTAAGGAAAAAAATGAATGAAAGAAAGGATGCATCAGATAAAAGTATATTGGTATAATGCAGATATTAGATAACCCAGTAAACATACACGATAGAACAATGTAATATTTTACTGATTTATCTATCACAGTTTATACTGTGTTTTAGAGATATCTATTCAACAGCATGACACCATAAATATTTAAAATAATTGCTTTTAGATGCACATAGCAAAATGTGAACCTTTTTGTAGCACCAATTTATTACAATAAAAATAATGACTATGACTATATATATATATATATATATATATATATATATATATATATATATATATATATATATATATCGATTTATGCATTATAAATCTGCTTTTACATGACACTCGCATCGTATTGCTTGTGTTAGTGTCATGAGATGAATTATTAAGTAATTTGAAATAAGTGTGTAAGGTTAACAGATCTAGTATCATAAATAGTCAAACTTACAAGTCTGCTCGGTAGACCAGGCTTAATGAACACCTTAATGGCCGACGCAACTGATGAGGTATCACGGTACCAATTGTTTTTCCATAGACGTCAATGCTAATGTTTTGTGAAATAAATATACTTTCTATCCTACCTCAGGATGCATGTCACACACTGTCATAGAGAACAATGTTAGGTTGTCAATTTGACAAGGACAGAACCAGGTACTCCATTGCATTTAAGAGAGATAACTCTGCTGGAACTAGACAGGGGTAAGAGTTATCTAGTCACACCATACACATTTTCAGTCATGTGTACCACATTTAAAAAAAAAATCATAAAAAATACAAAATGTGATCTAGATATGAATTAACATAATCTCACATGTTGCCATGAGGCTCAACTTTTTTTAAGCCTGATAGAAATTACGACTCTTACATATAGCACCAATCACAGCTAGTTTTATTGTTTATATCTGAATGCAATGTTTCCCTACACCTTAAGCTCCGCCCACCTGGGGTTGTACAATTGGTACCGTTATACCATGACTCCTATCGACGAGGAGGAAATAACTATGTAAGCACTGTCAACAAGAACCCTTCGACATGAATGGCTCATAATTCTCCATAATAAAATCAGACTGGGGTTTATTAGACCCAACATATGTTTTGCTTTCAACACGTGGCCGTGACCGTGACCTCTAAAAAATTAAGAGCATTTGGAATAGTTCTCTCTTGATTCTGATGCTTATTTTTCAATTTGTAGCAATCAGAAATAACGTGTCATTCCTTCTTGCACTAGGTACACGTAGGAAGAGATAAGGATTTCTGATCAATCTTATCAGGAAATTGATTTCTAAAAGTTGTGCCAGATTGAGATTTGGAAGGGCTCATATTAGGCTGAAATACTCTTTTACCAGAAGAGGCTGAGTGGAAGACTTACTGACAAAAGAAACTTTATGTGCTAAGAAATGCTCATCAGCAGTAAGAGCATCCTTTTCTAATGTTTCAACCTTATGCTCATCAAGATAAGTCTTAACGTCACTATGGACGCAATTCTTGAACCCTTCAAGCAATACGAGTTATCTGAAATTTTCATAATCTTAATCAACTTTCTTGGCTACGCACCACCTATCAAATAACTGCTCTTTTTTTTCTTGCAAATTCGACATCATTTTGTGCAGTATTTTTTTTTTATTTTTTATTTTTATATATAGTTCCGGCATTTTTGTCGATAAGCCTCAGGGACTGACTCGTAACCCTTTAAGATGCATTCCTTAACCAGATCATAGTCAGCTCTTTGCTGTACTAACAGGGAAGCATAGATGTCTCGGGCTTTGCCAGAAAGTGCACTCTGTAATAATAGAGTCCAATGCTCTCTCGGCCAGTTCGAATTTTCAGCAATTTTTTCAAAATGAGGAAAATATTTATCTACTTCTTTTTCTCTAAAAGGGGGTACTAACCTAATATTCTTAGTAACATCAAAACATGAATTTGTATGTAAAGTGGGGGATTGCTTTTCACTTGCCAGCTCCAATTCTTTTAATCTAAATTGATATTCCCTTTTTCCTTTTCTCTTTGTATTTTGTTTCTCTTTTCTTTTTCTCCAGTTGCATTTGTTTTTCTTCTTTTTGTAACTGCATTTGTCTTTCTCCTCTTTCTCCAACAGCATTTTCCTCTCTTTTTCCTCTTTCTCCAATTGCATTCTCCTCTCTCTTTCCTCTTTCTGAAGCTCAAGCTTTCTTGACTCTAATTCCATCTTGTATTTTAATTCCTTTACTTTTATGTTAGTCTGATACAGACTTACTAATCAAATCCAAAGCACTTTTATCCAAAACATACTTTTCCACCAAATATGGGACCAAAATATTTTTGTTATTTCTTGCTGCGTCAAAAAAGCTTTTGCCTCAGAAAGATCATATTTTCTGGCAAGCTGAAGCAATTCATCTTTTTTCAAGGAGTCAACCTGCTCCTGGATAGGATTTGAAATAAAGATCTCCATTTTGGAGGACACTGTAAAAGGCTTGTTGATTTCACTAAAGATTTCTAAAATGTGAAATAATACTTGGGATTTCAGGGATGGTGCAGGCTTTAAAAAAGTTGTCGCTAAAAAAATTCGCCAACCTCAATATTTTGTCGCCAATTTTCAAAAGATGTCGCCATTTTCATAATACACTACTATCCATTTATCTCAGCAAGGTAATATTGTCGACATAAGCGGATGTTTAGATAAGAAATGGGGGGGGGGGCCTGCAAAAATAAATTAAAATTTCGCATGCAGGTGAAATTTGTAAGAGATGACCTGTCGTCAGTGACTAGGATTTACGTACAGAAGAAAGGAAATTTTGATTAAATAAAGACAACTAGTCTGAAATACATTTGTATACTGTACTGACAACTTACATTTGTATAGTACACTCCACAATGTGTTAAATAATATACATAATTATGAAAAATCCATGAATTCGAGTATTCGATCATATGTTAGAAAATTCATGTGTCAGTCAAATCCCGTCAGAAAACATCAACTAAAACGTATATATAAATAAAACGTTAGTCCCCGTTTGATCTACATTCCATTGTCAACATACACGATTCCCGAAATAATTGACATTGATATTTATAATCCTAGTAGCGCGTGGCTGTATAGTTGTTTGTATGCTACATGTACATATATTTAAATTGGCATAGATTTGGTCAGCCAGAGACAACTTCCATGATGCCGAGGCTACCAAGGGGATGACGCTATTCATAGGGAAATAAAAACATGCGAACAAATTAAAAGTTTCACATTATTGCGAGATGTCCCACCTTCTTTTAACTCGATGACCAGACATCTATTTTTTGTAACTATTGGAACTTTAATTGGAGTTTTAAGCCGCTATTGGTAGCGATCGAAAGCATGAACTTTTTTTGCTGAAAACAGGAAACTTTCACGGCACAATAAATTATGTTCCAATCGCCATGAAAAATAAAACAGTGCTTTTATTTAAGTTTGTTGCCCGCTTTTTTTGATCAAATGTCTTTTGCTTGCTTTGATGAAAGTCCATGTGTTATTGAAAGCGCCGCTAAAGGCGCTCTTTGAAGGACCTGACAAACGTCCGTTTGTTATTGTTGCGGCAACATCAAATAATTGTAAAACGTTGTCGGAGACAGATTTTTTTTTCTTCTCCATTTGATTAGTATATATACAGAACGATCGATGCTTTATAGGTAATCAGCTGTTGTTTTTTTTTTTTTTTTTTAAAGTTTCAGGTATATTTTTCATAAAGGAAAAAATCTGCCATCGTCTGGTAGATTGTAGTCATTACCGTTCCCACCATAAGACGTGGTCAACTGTAGCTAGTCAGGCAGCATGACTATTTGGGTTATTTTACAGCATAAGCGGATTATGCTATAACAATGTCGTGTTAGGGTGGTTTGTCCATATGAACAAAGGATTTGTTTATGGAACAATAGATTCCAGTGCAGTTTTATATCCAAGCCAAGTGGCTTTCTGTCAATTTGCCTTTGACTGTATATGAAATTTTTAACAGCCAAAAATGTTTTCGAAAGAATGATCGCCAGATGGTATATTTTGTCGCCAATAAAAAAAAATAAGTGGCAATTTGGAACATTAGCGAAGCTCAGCGAGATCACTGAATTTTAAAAATTCCGAAACCAGGGGAATTAAAATTTCATAAACAAAGTGTTCTGAAATATTTTAGCAAACTTCGTATCCCAAGGACGAGCGCACAATTTTCTGTTACGAGTCTATGCTCTTAAAATAAGTAACAGAAAAGAGTGAAAGACAACAATCTTTGTAAAAGTTAACAAATGATTTATTTCCCAAGAATACAAAGTGAAAATGAGCAAAATGAACTTACGGCATTGCGATTTAAATCCCAAAATAATCCAAGAATTACAGACCCAAGTCCAAGTAATTTAAAGTCCTGAATAAAATTCAGTAAAAGTCCAGAAAAAAAACCCCCAAAACTGAAGTCGATGACGTATCTGTCGTAGCTATTGAAGTGTTGATGTGTCAACAGTCTTGTTGAATCATAGAAATATAATTCCAGGTTTGAATTCGGTATAAATTCCAGTGAATGTCTCTATCCAAGAATTTTATCAGAGCCCTTTTGTATTTCCAGAGAAAATAATTACTTGAATTCAGTAATTTAAACAAAAAAGATTCTAGCCTCAAACTTCTGGTCGCAGCATATAATACAACTTAAAAGTGCTAGATTTTAAAGCACCAATGACCAAGTCCTCATAATTACAGGATTATATAGTTCTCTACTTGACCTCAGGTCACAATTACCATTTTATAAACAAAACCCATGACCTAATGGAAAATAACGTTCTAGAACGATCCCGATGTTTACAAATCAAAACCATAACCTGTAAAATTCACTTAGGAAAGTCCAAAACCCTAACCCAAATAAACATATTTACTTCTTCTATTGATAATAATTCTGATATTAAGCTCATAAACACAGAGAATAATGAAGCTATTTATTGGTTGTTTATATAAAATGAAATAAAAAAGTCAAGCAGAAATGAACTCAATTTTGGACAAAGTCAAGTCCAGCATACACTGTTACATTACAATAGCATGTAATGAAAAAAAAATAAACTAACAAACAAACAATGAAATCAAATATACATAACATAGTAAAATTACACTAATTAACCAACACTATGTTGGGACAGACCAACACCCATTTATCTACTTATCAACACATACACACTCAATAACCAGAGAAAAGGATAGAAGAACTAACAGATACTGACATATATAGTATGTTCCATGAAGATAGCAGGGGTGCCCACATATGCACGGAAACATTCTTGGAAAAGGATGGAAGTGCTCAAACATACACACACATTTCTATGTAAAGGATAAGAGTATTTAGTATCAGGATGTGGTGAGATGAAGTGTGACTCCTTACGAGTTTTTGGTTCGACCTTGTACGCATTCCACTACATTCTGCCCACTATCCGATATTTTGTAAGAATTTGATTTGCAAATTCTTTGAATTATGTTTTTTTTTTTTGAGAGAGAGAGAGAGAGAGAGAGAGAGAGAGAGAGAGAGAAGATCTGATAATAAAAACCCAACAAAAAGCAACCTTAAATCTTCAGTTAAGAAAAGGAAAAATAACTCGGTAGCAGTTGGACAAAATAAACGATTGGGCAATAGCATGTCTTCTATAAGCTCGTTTAGTTTTAAGTTGAAATATCGCATAAATTAAAGGGAACAAAAAGTCTTATATAATTTACAAAAATTGCAACACCAATCAACTTACATCTCGTTTAATCTGCCAGTAGCTAATATATTCCGGAATTTCTTAAAAATATTTCATATCCCCCACAATAATACTTACGGCTCATTTAATTTTCAATTAATGTGACTAATTCACTCCGCATTTTGTAACAATATGAAATTTGCTTTAAAGGTTATTTATTTGGATATTACTACAACTATAAATTATTCGCAAGAGTTGTTGGAAGTGTCGTTGCAAGTAAGTTATCTGTGTGCCTGCTATTTAAATGTTTGTCGATACAACAGGCGATCACTTTGATCCGGCACTGTTGTTTAAACTCTAACAAAGACAGACTCCAATAAGACCATAATAATTGCAGCCGCTTTCTCTGCCGGCACTTTGGATATGATGAACTCATTGAATTTCACCGTGTAAGTGGTAGTAAGAAGTTTTCTGTGAGTAACTGTGTGAATTAACAGGATGTGAAAAAAAAAAATCCTTGGGGGGTATTTTGTTAAATAGCCACGATAGCCCGTGAGGAAATCTGGGAAATTCATTTTTTTAAATAATCTAATATGCAAAATATGACACTCTAGAGCGCAACCTAAATAGAAGTGAGTTTTGATAAACACTAGGACTTTGTAAAGGTTAATGAATATATAGACTGGTAGTATGGTATGTTAGGAAGAATGTTTGAGGCAGAAAATGCCGTAGTGCCAGGAACCAGACACGGTGAAGCCAACGGATATGTTGTCTGGCAGAAATAGCCGAGGACCTT
Source organism: Megalonaias nervosa (assembly GCA_016617855.1). NCBI lineage: Eukaryota > Metazoa > Mollusca > Bivalvia > Unionida > Unionidae > Megalonaias > Megalonaias nervosa. Next base: position 107,455 of record JAECUM010025058.1, on the reverse strand, counting down.
CCGATTTAGGCAAGGAGTGCGTTCGAACAGTCTGGTTCCCTATCACCAGAGCTTTTTATATATACGTATAACAAGGTTTGAATAAAAAGAGGATGTGCTGTAGGGAAGCAGACTAGAGTTGAAGCAGGGCAACGATGGAAGAAATTAACAGAAACTAAATGCAGACGCAATGATACATAAGAGATGAACATTGCTTTATATGAACACAAATATCAGGTATGATTCAGTGTGAATTTGTTTGGAAAACACATTTTTAAGTCGAATTATCGTGCCTGCAAACTGTTGACTTTGATGCTCACTAATTTTGATACCTGTTCAACCCTGTAGTATTCGCACACCTCTCGTATGTTTGTACCCCTAGTGATTTTAAGAACAAACTCATAAAGGATATAAAAATGCACAAAACTTCATTCATAATTTTATAATTTCTAACCTGACTGTCGCTAGGGGGTTCCAAAGACTGTAAACTTGTTGGCTTTTCGAATGGAACTGGGCTTTTTTTCTTTTTTAGTAACACCGTCGCCATATTTATTTGGGTGAGTATGTTTACAAGCAGCCGAAGTGATTTAGTTCACTGTCTTTGATAATCTCAATAATTCCGTAAATTTTGGAGTTTGATCACTTCGAACACACTTATACAAGAGTTCATCCGTTTTATTTGTTTAATTTTGTTTAACTGAAGCATTAAACTATACATTGCAAATATTGGGCACAGATGGTACAGTTTTTACTCAAATGGAATGTTCTTTAAACCAGAAAAGTACATTGAGAGAGTCTGTTTTGCTTGTTTCATTGAGAGCTTCCATTTAATTTGAACCACCAGTTAGTTGACATTGTTTGGTGGTTAACTGAAACAAGGTTATATTGTCTTGAGATCATTTTTGACGTTTATGACTGTAAATGAAAGAGGGAATCAGTTGTGACTTGATTGGATCCCATATTACCAAATGAATTAACAGCTTTTTGTGTACATGTAAATTTGTAAATTAATTACTCAGCCACTCACCATTGCACCAGTATAAGATTTTTTATGGTCCCCAGTATACTTGTTCCAACTGATTTAACATGTTGTGATTTGGAGAGTTTAGGCCAAATGGGATATTGTTTTTATGAGGATATTATAAATGATAAAGGGATCAAAAGGTGGTCAGTGCATTCTAATCTTTTAATAAAAACTTGCAGACCCGGGGCAGATGTGAGATAAAAAGTACAGAATGTGTTCGATAAAAATACATGAGTAGGACTTTTGGTTTTTGTGTATGTTTAATTGTTTTCATGTTGTTCATTATGTTCTTAGAGGAATATTTAAGGGCAGTTGATACATGCTTTAGTTCTGTTCATGTGAAAATGCCGTATCATAAGCCAGAAGTCTCGCTAGGATTTTACAATTAGGAGTCCAGGACAATATTTTGGTAAAAATAGGAGTCCCACCAGCAAAAGTTGCAATCCTCTCCCATAAGCAAATTGGGCACACCTGAAGCAGACCTGCCAACCCTCACAATTTTGGCATCATGACTCGAGATAGTGATTCACAGATTCATGCTGCATGCAAAAAAATCATAAATTCCCGAATTTTCATTTGGCTTAAATCATGAATAAAATAAATTTTTTCCCGTTAAGTGGAAGTCAGAATAGCAGCAGTGGTCACTCATACCCATAACAGTCTAGTATTGTTAGTTGCGATGTTAATAAAACTAGATTCAAGTGTTACAGTTTGCCCTGTAGCAAGCATTGTAAAGTATATAATTTATATTTAGAACAGAAGTTTTACAAATACTCGTGAAGAATACCAGGGCCCAACTGACTTGTTTTAAAAATGGCACATGTGCGTACTCATAGCAACAATTGTTTTTAACAAACACTAAATAAAGATGGCTTTTTCAAGTGTAGGAATTTTTCAGATATTGAAAGATTAGCATGTGTGATAACTTGCTTTTATTCATATTTTTCTGCGCATGCACCGAACACTAATTGTTAATCGTTCTGTGTTTCATCTTACAGATTAATACCATTTCGTAATTAAGCTTCACAACAGTTGAAATGTTTTCACCTCCACTGAAAAAGATATGTATTCCACAAAAAGTGAAATACAGATTGGAGTACACCAAAAATTGGCCTTGCATTCAGCCATCAGACATCGATAAACATTAGGCTTTTCATACAATAGTATGCCACAGATTTTAGAATTGGGAATTTGCACAGAAGCTCATACCATTGCAATATTATTATATACATGATATGACAGATAAAGTGTAAGGAACAATACGAGGCCCCTATGGGCATGTGTCAGAATGATGTGAAAAAGCACACGGCTTGCAAAAAGCACATAGATATTGGAAAGATTTCAGCTCTTGAGTACTTTAAGCCACCTACTCAAGTTCTGTAAGCTACCAGTGCTGAAGCATTGTTTATGAGTTTTTTTGTTGAACATAACCTGCCTTTCTCAGTTGGAGAACAGTAACGGTGAAAGAGTATTTCTCATTGTAAGGAAAAGTAAGACAAAGTTTAGTGCCTCCATAGGTGCTGAAAATTTGCAATAATTTTAGTCACCAAGATTAAACAGAAGGCAAGAAGCTTGAAATGTTTTAAAACAAATTTACCATAGCCCAGTTGAAGAAGTTCAAGTCTGCCACAGCATCATATGATGACAAATAGCATGAAGTTTGTGTATATCAGTAAATTTGGCTGCAAAAATTTGTACTTGTAATCATTGTAATATATTTTAGTATTTCGGGACTTTCATATAATGTAGAACTGACCATCAAAGTGGATGGAGCTAGTGTCATGGTATAATTTTTCACTAATTGTGTTAAAAATTTACTAATTTTTATCCCTCTTTTCACTAATTGCGAGTCTGAAAAGTTGGCAGCTCTGCAGAAAAGGCTAAATGTCCAGATGAGAAGAACCAGTGGTTGCCACTGAGCTTCCTTTTCCAAATTTTTAACACCACTGACATATAGCTCTTGTTTGTCCATTAGAATCAGACTGAATTTTGTCAATTCAAGGAAAGGCCTTATTTCGAACACTGAGCCACCCATCACACACTTCTTACATTTGGCTTCTGTTCCATCCAAATTATCAGTTTGAGCAACTTTAGCACTCTTCTGAATCTCATTACAGTCTTCTTCATTTTGCCCTTGAACCTCAAAATACTTGACCAAATTTGCATAAGGCATTTTGTCTAAGTATTGATATGCCTTGATTTCGAGGTCATGTGCACTACTTACTTGGCTACACTAGCAAATGAACAAGATAATGAAGGCTAACCTTATTCACTTGATGTACTCTTATAATGACAACATGTACATCTCTGGGTCTTTCTGCCTCTGAATTCAGTCATTGTAAATATCAGCACATTTTCCCACCACTCAGTAGCTGTTCTTAATCTTTGATCTTGCCACCCAGCTATTGCTTCATGTGCTTTTGATGTACTCTTATAGTGACAACATGTACATCTAGGGGCCTTTCAGCCACAAACTTCTATCACTGTAAATACCAGCACAGCTAAATGATCAATTGATCAACATTTTCCCACTCAGCAGGTGGTTGAAGCAGGACTGGCAAGCCATTGAATTTGCTGCATAAGCTACAGTGTGTATCCCTACATGCCAACCATTACGCATTTGGCATAATCATTACGATTTTTTTCGCTTAAGTATGCCTTATGCATAAACATATTCAGGTTACGCATTTTCAGTATATCCCCCTCCAGAAAAAAATTAATAAGTTGTTTTCTCATTTTTATTAACATTCCATTAATCCCACAGACCATATTCTAGAAAAGACAACTTCTACTTAAGTACGACATAAGAGTATGCTTGTCCACAGACTTGCATGCACTTTCCTAATAGTATTGTTCTATATATAGCAGCTGCCCTATTTCCAAGAAACATGCTGGTTTCTACTTTCAAACATTTGACCTCCATTTATATGTATAGCAGCTGTATGGCTTAGTTAGGAGAGAACAGAATGGTTTTCTAATTTTTAATCTTTGCTCGCAGGTTCTTTGTTCTAATTCATATCAGGTACAGAACCAGTCTATAGGTAGTTGTCAGATTTATTCTAGTTGATGTGTATGTTAGAGCAAAAATGTTTTTCAAATAATTTCACAGATGGATTAGAAAAAAACAAAAAACAAATTCAAAGATGAATACATGAATTACATAATACAGCGTTCCATTCTAGGGCAGCTTCATGCCCATTGCAGGCGGTGTGGAAAGGAAACTTGAATTAGCTTATTTTACTAACTCCAATATTAAGGTAACTTCTTTTTTACAGCAGAACTCAATTGTGGACACATATTTTATAAATGCATAGGCATTATTTACCGAGTTCTTAATAGAACACAGACTACCCCATAGCGGTAGAAGACTGTTGGTCCTTTGTTCAAACGGATGTTTCCTGATTCCAAAATTGCAGAAAATATGCATGTGCAAGAACAAAATCATATAATATTGTTAGGTGTTTAGCAGAAGATACTTAAAATTGCAGAAGCCATGAAAATTGGGCCATTTAGTATTGTCACAGACAGGAGTAGTGATTATGATGACAAAAAGTTGTACTTGGTCTGTTTAAGAGACTTTGACAATGAAAATGGCAAAGTCATAGTGCTCTTCTTTCATTACCAGAATTAACAGTAGATTCCACTGGAGAAAACATTTTTGATTTGCTTGATAATGCTTTGAATAAACATGTTGGCAGAACTGTATGGAGTTTTCAGCTGATAATGCATCAGTGATGACTGGAATTCATAAAGGAGTTGCATTCTGTATTTTGAAAAATGTCTCCATCAGTGTACCTATCAGGTTGTCCATTTCATTTGATGCACCTTGCTGCAGGAAGGGCTGCCGATAAAATGACAACTCCTGAAGTATCAAGTTGGCATTCTACCTGACAACGTACTTCAGTGGACAGAGTTGATGTGCAATGGCACCTTATTTCCCAGCTAAAAGATCCAATAACTGGAAGATATAAATTTCCTCCTCTTTGTCAGATTGTGAAAGGAATATTGGTTGTTTACCATTCTAATACTGACTGAGAGATTGTTCAGTATTGTTAACAAAAATAAAACTGAATTCAGATCCAGGCTCAGTAACCCAATACTTAGTGCTCTGCTGGTGTGCAAAACATTCATAATCAGCTGGTACAAAGTGTTTTGAAATGCAATGTGAGAGTCTGTTGCTTTTTAAGCTAAAAGTGCTACATATGAAACATGAAAACTTGAAGCAGTAATCGATGTTAAAGACCAGAGGGATAAATAAATAATTTTGTACATATGCTCATTGAATTTTATCATGTTATATGTGGATTACTCTTTTTCTGCTTGGATTACTCTTTTTGTCCACTTGGATTACACTTTTTCCTTGCCAGGGGTTGGCATGTATGTGTATGGAGGACTCCTGCATACATGATTTTCTGTGTCCCAGATAAAAGAATTGCATCCAAATATGCTTGATTAAGTGTTTCCGAGACCTCTGATAAGCCTGTATACTATGACATATGGCAAAAAAATGCACTATTGCACTAGTTTTAAAATTAGGGTAGGTAGGTAGGTGGGGATATTTAAAAAAATGTATATTATAATGATTAGTGTATATAGGATACTAAGCGCTTCAAGTACTGTGCTAAACTGGCTCAATTAGATGCACAAATCAATTTTGTGTCATACAATGGCTTGTATAAATTTATCACAATGGGTATATTTAATTTTCTGCCTCAGTCTCAGACACAACCTGCCAGTATGATCATTCAAACCCTTGGACTCGAAAGATACAAGAAGTTAGTAAGAATTCTGAGGAGGAGAAAAATAAATCTCGTAAAGTTGTGAGAAATCTTTAGCAGCACTTTGCTTGTGAAAATGGAAAAATCTCGGCTTTGAGCTCGTGGCTAATGATCAAATGACACTTGAGATTTCAGTTTTGATTCTCGAGACTGTGGTATCTGCAATTAAGTGACTCTTTAGTTTTGAAATCTTCTGAGAACCCTGAAGAGGTATGGTCCAAGGCAAAGCATAATTTGTCAAGCATGTTAGAGGATACCTTAAATGTGACACAGTAGTACATTTTATCAATAAAGTCATGAAATTAGGGATCAAATTCAAGTGTGAAATACAAAATTTTTTGTACATGCAGTGTGTTTATTTTATCAAAATAATGTTATGTACAAGACATTATTTGTGTTTCATGATTTTGAATGGTAACACTGATTACCCTGTGCCAAAGTATTAGCATCCTTACAAAACTTAAAGATTCATATTGACTGATACACAACATACATTTATACTTTTAATTTCTGTAGAGGGTAATGTGGTAACTTCAGGAACATAGGAATATATGTTACATTTTAGTACCCAAATATGCCCTTAAGAGTGGATTACATGTTACATCATATTGCCCAATATGCCCTTAAGAGTGGTATACATGTTACATCATATTGCCCAATATAGCTTTAAGAATGGAGAACATGTTATATCATATTGCCCAATATGCCCTTAAGAGTGGAAAACATGTTACATCATATTGCCCAATATGCCATTAAGAGCAGAGTACATGTTACATCATATTGCCCAATATGCCCATAACAGGCTGTTTTTACTTGTATTGATTGTATGAGACATCATTTTTTTTCTAAACAAATTACCTTTAATAAAAGATCATTTAGTAACAGGCTTGAAAAACTGAATTTCTTGAAAGGCAGTTCAAACTGTTTCTGAAATAATTTAATGCACAATACCTTGAAAAATGAACTTGCTCACCAGCTTACAATTATTTCTACAGTTTGTTTGCTTGCCACTCAGACTAACTGCATGGCTTTGACTAGACTATTATAAATGGGTGACCTGTAGATGTGATGAAATAAACACAGCATGATGCAGATGGTGTAAGCTATTTTCCATTTCCTGTCTATATTTTGTAAGAATCCGAGATGTAACATTGTTACATGAAGTCAATTGTTGAATTCTGAAAACTGTCAAATTCTGTTGGTGTAATCTTATTTTTACAGGTTCTGCTACTATCATGAATTAGGTTAGCACATGTACTTTCCTTTGCAAGGTCAAGCACAGTCAGAAACTTGTCAACCTTTGAGTCAACTATCCAAGAGATACCATTGCGCATTGCATTATTTAATGCCCAATCAATAGGACCACCGGAAAAGCGCACAGAAATAGTTAATTTTATCAACGATCAGAATATCGACATCTTTTTCCTGACAGAAACATGGCTAAAAATGTCAGGCGATGAACCCAAGTGCACGGATCTAACACCCACCGGTTACTCCATCAAGTCGTTCCCCTGCCACTTTCACGGAGGTGGAATTGCTGTCATCACAAAGAACTCCATGATCAACTGTCTTAACCACACTGCAACCTTCAGTCCAAGCCACACTCACATTGGAACAAAGGTCAGTCCATTTTTTCTGCCTCTACCGCCCTCCTTCTAGTAGAAAAAACAAGCAGACTGAAGCTCTCTTTTTGGAGCAGTTTCCAAATCTCCTGGAGTATGGAAATTCGATAGGTGGCAACCTGATTATTCTTGGAGATTTCAACTTTTACTTTGACTCTCCTGGAAACCAATACACATCAAAACTCCTAGATTCCATTCACGTTTTCAACCTCAGTCAGTCAGTTAGCCAACCCACCCATAAACATGGTCACGTTTTAGACTGGATTCTTTATAGACCTGATGATAATATTCTACAGTCCTCCCAGGTGTCCCACGAACTTCCATCAGATCACCTCTGCATTATATGCCATCTTGACATATCAGTCCTTAACCCTCCATCTTTATTTGCTACTAAGAGAAACCTCCAGATGATAAACAGAACCCAACTAATGCATGACATCCAAGCAAACCTAACAACTAGCTTACCTCCAACAGCAGAACAACTGCGTTCATTGCTTGACAAACATGCCCCAGCAGCCAAGTGCAGAATATCAATTCAAAAGTGTTCACTGTGGTATAACAGTATTAGGGACCAGCTTCGCACTGCTAAAAGAGACCGCCGTAAAGCTGAGAGGCTTTGGCTTTCCACCAGACTCACTATTCATAAGCAAATCTATGAAGCTGCTAAGAAGAATGTCACAAACATAGTCCATGCAGTGAAATCAGCCCACTACAGTACTAAGATCACGGAAAGTTCCAGCTGCAAAGAGCTGTTCGAGATTACTAACAAGCTAATGTCAAGGAACAAATGTACACCACTTTCAACTACCTTCTCTCTAGTCGACCTTCTGGACCTGTTTGCAAATTTCTTTGTGACAAAGTACAAACCATCAGAGATAAACTTGACAACACAATTTCAATTGACTCGTTGTCACCATACAGTTGTGATACAGAATTTCAGCGGCAACCGTTAGCAGCATTTGAACCTGTCTCTATGGATTTAGTACGTACAATCGTGATGAAGAGTGCACCAAAGTCATGTGAACTTGATCTGATTCCAACATCACTGCTGCTTGAGCGCTTAGATCCAGTATTGCCTTCACTGACTGATGTTATTAATACCTCTCTCTCATCCAGGGAATTCCCATCATTTTTCAAAACTGCCATTGTAAAGCCTCTGCTGAAGAAACCAACACTTGACCATAATGATTTAAAGAACTACCGCCCAGTTTCTAATCTCCAATTCATGTCAAAAATCTTAGAAAAAGTTGTTCTATCCCAACTTGTATCTCATCTGAATTCAAACATTCTTTCTAGCAATGTACAATCTGCATATCACCCTTGCCACAGTACTGAAACTACTCTTCTGAAAGTAGTTAATGACCTTCTCTCTGCTTTGGATAGCGGAAAGATTACAGTCCTCACTCTCCTTGACTCGTCTGCAGCATTTGACAAAATAGACCATGATATATTACTTCACCGTCTCCAGCATGTATTTGGCATTCATGATACAGCCTTACTATGGTTCAAGTCCTACTTGGTCAACAGGACACAGATTGTGTCCACAAATGGAAAACACTCCAGTCCAGTTTATCTATGTTGTGGTGTTCCACAGGGGTTTGTTCTTGGACCTCTTCTCTTCATTCTGTACACTCAGCCACTCTCAAGTGTCATAGATCATCATCCAGTGTCTCACCAGTTGTATGCTGATGACACCCAAATATACAAATCTAGCCACCCAACTGAAGTTGAAGCTACCATCCAAGGTGTAGTGAGGTGCATTTCCGATGTGATATCATGGATGACATGTAACAAGCTGCAGATGAATGATGATAAAACTGAAGCCATGCTGATTACAACACAAAGACTTTCTCATTCATATCCTTTACCTCAGACAATAAAAATCAGCAACACCAACATTAAATTCACACAGTCAGTATGAAACCTAGGTGTAACTCTCGAAAGTACTCTCAATGCACCAACATGTCATGAACATATGCAAGGCTGCATATCTTGAGCTGAGACGCATCAGCTCCATTCGCAAGTATCTTTCAGTTGATGACACTAAACCACTTTTGTGTTCCTTAGTACATTCAGGACTGGACTATTGTAACTCAATTCTGTCTGGTTCGTCTCAACATCTACTCCAGAAACTTCAAAATGTTCAAAACACAGCTTCACGGATCATCCTTAGAGTACCACGATCAGAGCATGTCTCCCCCCTGCTCTGTACCCTACACTTGCTATCCATTCGATCCAGAATTAAACACAAAATTTGTTCTCTGTGCTGTTTCACTGACAGACTCCAGTCCAACATACCTATCTGACCTCACCCATGTGTACACACCAGCAAGATACTTAACGCTCCTCTTCTGACACTTGTATTCTCATTATTCCCACTATGAAAATGAAATCATATGGACAACGTTCTTTTGCATACCAGGGCCCAGCAATGTGGAATGAATTGCCCACTGAACTTAGACACAAAGACACAGTAATCTCATTCAAGAGCGCTCATAAAACTCACCTATTTTAACTGCAAGAACAGTTTTAACCCATTTTATCCGGAATACGACTACGGGTGTAATACCTCATTCTATCCTGAATACGCCTGTGGTCGTAGTATCCCATTTTATCCTGAATAGGACTACGGTCATACTCTACTACGTATGTGTGTAGCGTCTCTAGAAACACGTGTTATACATCACAAATACTTGTGTACTTCTTCACCAACACAGGAAATGGTTAAAGCACGCATGCACAGTAAAGTTCTAAAAAACACGTGGTTGGAAAAGAAATTATTGGTTTGAAAATCAATCAATAAAATGATGGACGACAACTCAGATGTAAACATGGATATTGATAGCGAAGGTAGCGACAATGAAGTTGACGATTTGGATGATTCTGATGATAATATTGACTTAAATGATGGGTTAGATATGAATCAAGTTGATGAGAGAGATGATGCATGGCTTCATGCACTTTTCGACAGTGATTCGGAAAATGAAGCTGACTTTGAAGGCTTTCAAGAGGAATGGGTCTGGGATGATTTTTCTTCTCGGTTGCAGCCACGATTTAAATTGATAGAAGGGGCAACTGTTCAACACCCAGAAGAAGCCAATGCACAACATTACTTTGAATTGCTTTGGGATGATTTAATCTGGAAAAAACTTGTTGATGAAACAAACCATTACGCTGAACAGGAGTGTAGAAAAAATCCCCCCCCCCCAAAGTCACTGAGATGGACGCCAAATTGTTCCAAGTGTTTTGTTGTGCAATTTTAGTAAAATTATTATAACTTTTGAACTAACAGTGCTAGAAACTTCAAATTTGGACCAAAATACTATAAATAGAATTATCTTTATTTTATTCCATACTATTTGGAGCATTTCATTCATCTTCATGAAGAAAAGATTCACTGAACATCATGGTAATTTTTTTAATGTTTTTTTTCTTTCTTTCAAGCCATATTTCAAAATACAGTTTTGAGCATGTACATTGGTAAATTTTAACAAAACATATATCACTGTGTTGCAAATTTTATTACCTTTTCAGAGATACATAGTTTTATATACTTTAAAAAAGAAATAACAATGTTACAACATTTTTAGTAAACATGGTGAAGGTCATCACAATTTCTGCTACTGCTGCTGTATGATGCTCCGTTTTACCACAATGTATTTAGAATTGCTTCTCAGGAACCAGGCAGGGCCCCCGAGTGGCCGAGTGGTCTAAAGCGCTCTCCGTTACAGATCACTGCCATCTCACCTCTGTCTGCGTGGGTTCGAGTCTAGAATTCGGCAAATGTGGATATGTGAGAAAGCTTGCCAGTAGCTTCTTGTGGGTCGGTGGTTCTTTCCAGGGATTTCCCGGTTTCTTCCTCCACCATTAATACTGGCCACCATGTATAGCCTATCGTGTGCTGAAAAATGGCGTTAAGCCCCACAACAACAACAACAACAACAACAGGAACCAGGCACTGCAGTTGAAATTGGTAAACAGGATAAAATGGGTTAAAGACCTAATAATGTTTCCTTACCTTAAATATTTACAGCATGTTTTCTAATTTTGTGGTGTTTGCTTTTATTTTTGTAATCATATCATTATATATGTTTTTTAGGTGTTGTCAAATGTTGTAAAGCGCTTAGAGCTTCTAAAGATTAGGTGCTGTACAAAGTCATTATTATTATTATTATTATTATTATTATTATAACATTTATCCAATTTTGGAACATAACACGAATGTTGCATTTTAACATGCTGAAGAATAATTTGATAATTTATTATTATTTTATTCTGAAGATCTCTGGATGATTTCAGATGTGTATAGCCATGATTTCTCAGTAAATTGAATGCCACTGACCAATCTCTTATTGAAATCTGAGCCATAGAATGATATCCTGTCATGATAGCCTCATTGCAGGTATGATGAAACTTGGAATATTGGTTGAATATTTTAGTTTTAGTTTTTAGATTTATTTTATTACAGCTCAGTTAATTAAAAGAGATTAGTTCCAGCTGTTAAGTTTTATTTAAAATCTCTGGGAGTACTGCCATTTTTACACATGTAACACTTATTTGAGATTGAATTCTGTACAGTATTTCCAATTTTGAAATAAAACTTTAAACACACTTCCACAATATCACTGCAAGAAACTTCTGGTTAATTTTTTTTTGAGCTAGCAATATCAGAATTGTAACTAGCAAAATATCTGCTTGCTAGTGTGAATTTTGAGTCCAGCCATGAGAGCATATACATTGAGATGCTTTGTGCCACAATGATATTTCATTGTGAAGTCATACGTAGATTGGATTTAAATTCACAATGATAATCTTCTGTAAATTTGTACATAGATAACAGTGATATTCTACTGTAAAGTTGTTCCTAGATATGACTTAAATTAACAGTGATATTCTACTATAAAGTCGTACGTAGATATGACTTAAATTAACGGTGATATTCTACTGTAAAGTTGTATGTAGATCTGATTTAAATCTATCTGGCTATCTTTCTCATTGATTCTGACAATTTGAAAGCTTGGTGGACTGGTCTATTCTGATTTTCTGTGCAAAACTTACTGTCTTAAATGCTCAATCAAATAATGCGCCGCTATAAGGTCCTTCCTAGTTGCGCAGTAGTTTATCTCTGTTGAGTTCAAAGTTAAGCCGTTGGCTGCCACTTGGCCCTCCCCATCTTGGTGTTGACTGAGAACAACTCTTGTTCCCACATCATTGACAGAATAAATTTGTAAGCAGATTATAGATGGGCAATAAGCCACAGCCTTAGGATTGAAAGTACTTTTTTTTTAGATTTTCAGATGGTTGACACTTAATGGTGTACACTAGAAAGGGTTACCATTCTGTGCCATTTCTACAAAAGGGAATACCATTTTGGAAAAAGTTTTCTCACAAGGACCGTAACTTTGCATTTCTAATTTTTGTTGCATGGTTGTTAAATTTATTGGTGTAGGCCTCAGATGTTTTCATGATGTTTAAGGAAAATGTTTGATCCCGGTTGATGCTTACAATATGGCCACAAATTTCCACTTCATTCTGAAGTAAATGACATTTCTCTGGCTTTAACATAATCTGCTTTGTATTTTTTGCAGGACTTTTTCAGGTCATGAAATGTGTTCCTCCGAGTTTTACCACAAAATGATGATGTCATTGATATAGACGAGACAGGTCTGCCATTGTAGTCCTTGAAGGACCAACTTGTCAAGACATTGAAAAGTACCTGGGGCTAAGTCCCGTGGGTATGGACTTACATTCGAAGAGTCCATAATTGCAGACAAAAGCCATCTTTGGAATGTCTTCAGCTGTCCCTGCAGTTTGTTGACCCCTTGAAATAAGAGCCATTGTTGAAAATGACACCGCTTCTGTGACTTCATCCAAGCAGCATTGCACACGGGGTAACAGAAAAGCATCTTTCACAGTCAAAGCAATCAGTTATCTGTAATCAACGCAACAAATACAGTAGGTGATGCCCAGCATGCATTACTTCTTATTCTTCAGTTCTTTTATTTGTTTCTTTTCTCTTTTCTTCTTCAGTTAAGTCCATTGGCACTGATCATGAAAGTTATTTTTGGACAGGTTTTGCATTTTGAGTGTTAATGCTGTGCCACACCAGGCCCATGAAAAGTATGTGTGTTTCTGATAGGCTGACCATCCCTGTTTTTTGTTGCCAACCCTAGTATTTTTTCCTCCCAGAGTAAAAAAATGTTTTAAAATTTTTTTAAAGTAAAATTCCTGAAATTGATTTGTGCATCTAACTGAGCTGGTTTAGCCCAGTACTCGAAGTGCTTATTACCATTATGGGTACTAATCATTATAATACATATAATGTTTAAAAGAAACCCTACTGGCCTACATAATTTTAAAACCAATGCAATTGGAAACACATATTCTTTGGTTTCAAACCTGAATCATTATCGTACTTGATAAGTAAATCAGCTGTCACTTTTGTTCCTTGTTGCTGCCTTTCAACATCACTCTGATGCAGATCTTGAAAATGTTCAAGAACATTGTAGTTATTATTCATGACAGAAATATCATTCTTTTTATTCACTCTTTCCATATTCCTCTCTTGTCTACTTCGACATTATCTTTCTGACTTTTCTTTTTGACTGCAAATGGGGTTGGGATCATCTGTTATGTATGTTCAGTGCCAAAATTTGTCGAGACAAATTACCTTACTTTTGTAATCTGGAGAGTTTAAGGCCAAATCAGAGATGTTTTTATGAGGGTGTTATAAGTGATAAAGGGATCAAAGGTGGCTGGTGCTTTCTGTTCTTTTAATAAAAACTGGATGGGCGGACACAGGATTATGTTATCCTTTATTACATTTTCACCTTCTCAGCATATTCTGTTATCAACTGCTCAGATGATTTTATATGCAGAAATACCGTATTTTCGCGCATATAAGACGCACCTAATTATAAGATGCACCCGTATATAAAACGCGGGTTTTGACGATTTGTGTAAACAAAAATTACATAAGACGCACCCATATATAAGACGCGGGTTTTGACGATTTGTGTAAACAAAAATTACATAAGACACACGCGGCCTAGCCATCTGCCACACTGAGCAATTTATATCCAGTGGTTTCCTTTACTTTATCATAAATGAAAATTTGTCGAATGTTTCATCACCGGTCGGATGTAAACAAGGCTTCATTACCATTTTTAGTTTAGATCAAAGAATTGTCTGAGGCAGGACCGCAACGATTATTGTTTATTCTTATCTGCCGCCGGGCCAATAGCGGATGGGTTGAGTACCTGGTATCTAGATTCTAGAAACAATAAACGCCAGATGTAAAGGCGGCTTCATTGATCTGCTATACCAAGTCTTCAGCGAGTGGGATTAGTACCGTACATAGACCAATAAATGCCCGATGTATGCGGTTAGCATATATAAACGTGGGAATAGTCTCTTGTTACCGGTATATATAAATGAGAAATCAATTTGCTTAGTATTTTTAAAATTTTTAAAATTGTCACGATGCCGAAGCGAAAATCATATACGGCCAACTTTAAATTAGACGTCATCAAGATTGCCAAGGAGCGTGGCAACAGAGCTGCTGGAAGAGAATTTGGCTGCAGCGAGAAAAATGTACGTGATTGGAGGTTGGATGAAGAGGAGATTAAGAAGATGAATCCAAGAAAACGAGCTCGTAGAGGTAGAAATGCAAGATGGCCTAACTTGGAAGAAAATCTAGCCAACTGGGTGCGTTCGCAACGTGACAGTAACTGTGCCGTTTCAACGATAGCGATCAAATTGAAGGCTCGAATTATTGCTACAGAAATGAAGATCACAGACTTTGGTGGCAGTGTCAACTGGGTTTTCAAGTTCATGAAACGGAACAATCTTGCAGTCCGGTCACGTACAACTGTTGGACAGAAGCTTCCGGACGATTGGGAGAATAAATTGGATGTTTTCCATACCTTTGTTCAGAAGGAAATAATTGAACTGAAGTTGGCAGATGATGACATCATCAATATGGATGAGATTCCAATGTCATTCGATGTTCCAGCTACTAGATCAGTGGCAGATAAAGGATTGAAGACAGTCGCGATTGATACCACTGGACATGAACGAACCACTTCACTGTTGGTTATCTTTAAAAGGATAACCATGCCAAGAGAAACGTTGCCAGCTGGAGTTGTTGTTGTCTGCAACAAAAAGGGCTGGATGAACACAGAGGTGATGCATACCTGGACTAACAAATGCTTCAGAACAAGAAGAGGCGGATTTTTCAAGAAGAAATATCTTCTGATTTTTGATGCAATGGCTGCCCATAAGGAGACAACTGTGCAGAAGCACATCAACAATGCTGGAGCCCACATAGCTGTTATCCCAGGTGGCCTGACTTGCAAGCTACAGCCCTTAGATGTTGCCGTCAATCACCCGTTTAACACTTTTGTTCGTGAGGAATGGGATCGTTGGATGACTAGCGGTAAACACACCTTCACGCCAACTGGTCGAAAACGTCGTGCAAGGTACGTAGAGGTATGTAATTGGGTTCTTCGGGCATGGGAGAAAGTGAAAATTACGACAATCATCAATGGCTTCAGAAAGTGTGGGATAATTCCCGAATTGGCTAGCTATATCAGTTCTTCGGATGACGACGCAGCTGCATCCGATACCACTGACGCCAATGAGGATCGATTAGCATCAGTTATGGAGTTATTCCACGACGACGACAGTGAATTTGATTCAAGTTTCAGTGGATTTGAAGCCGAAACTGATGACGATGAAAATGAAGATGAATAGAACAATATGGTACATTGATTTTTGATTAAGTTAAACACTATTTAGTAACAGTTTATTATCTTGTGTTTAATAAAAAAATCAAATATATGGTATAACTGATTTTCATATTTAAGTCCAATATTGAACAAATTCTTGTCTTGTTTTCGAACTATTTAGTCTTGTCATGTTTTCGAACGCACCCACCAAAGATACTAAAAATTTAAGTATCTTTGAACCCAGCTGGATGTATAGGTAATATAGCCGCCGTAGTTTTTGCTGTGATAATTAATAACAATAAACAAAACTATTTAAACATACTATATTATATAAATTTAAAACATTTGCTGTATTTTCGCGCATATAAGACACACCTAATTATAAGATGCACCCGTATATAAAACGCTGGTTTTGACGATTTGTGTAAAAAATATTTTACATAAGACGCACCCATATATAAGACGCACCCTGGGTGCGGGGTACGTAAAACTTTGTAAAAGACGCGTTTTATATACGCGAAAATACGGTACACCCAATAAAGCTATGAAGGTTATATGTTATTCAGATATCCAGGATGTACATCACAAAATTGTCAGTTTACTTTTCCACTCATCCTTAAATTTTCTAACTCTTTCGGAGATTGACTCTCCTTATCCTCCTTCTCCTCAGATCTGACATTATCTTTCTGTTTCTTTGGAGTGAGGGTCAGAAAATTCATTACTGTTTCCGAGACTGTGACAGAAAAGAAAATATACTTCTTTGCACCATTGTGATTTTAAAGTTCAGATGTATACACTGAGTGTTATGTCTGTTAAAAATTTTTTTCTGGATGATCCATTACTTTCAATGCTAGAGCATTTAAATGTTTTGCTGATTGAAGCAAATTAATTGCCAATAAAACACAAGCCCACGCTGAAAACTGGCTTCACAGGTTATAACCAGCTGATTAGAATTTTGATGTCCAAACATAGCACTGCTGATATTTGATCAAAAGGCAGTCCATTCATGTCATAATTGTTTCCTCTTCCTCTGTCATAAACTTCAAATGTAATCTCAGAACAATCCAACCTAAATCAGTTGCACCTAAGCCTGACATAGTGAACTGTTGGCTCCATCCAGTTCATATATATGTTCCATTGTTGCAATATTATTGGCCATCAAGGCATAAACTGTTGTGGAGCAGATGTCAATCAGTGCCTCCTACATTAAATTTGTTATGGACAGTGTACTTTCAGTAAGAAACCAAGCTGGAGGCGAATCAAGGGTAATTAAGATTGACACTCCAGCCCAAATCTATTTGCATCATAAAGACGTACAAGTAGAAATTTCCGTAGGTCAAAAATAGGTCATATTTAAATTACACGCGTCCGAACCCAAGGGTATGCATCGATTGAAAACCCTGGAGTTACTGATTTCTCACAAGGTGGACAATTCTCATCAGGTATTCTGTTATAAACTCTGTTGCATTTGTATGTGCCCTTTTCAAATAAAGCTGCATATTACCTTAGAACCAGTGTATCTCACTGAAAGCATTAGCATTGTGGTCATTAGAATTTGTTACTGATCTCCCTTGTTTTACAGTTCTGACATTTGACCATAGTCATATTGTTTCATCTGTTTAAATTAGCGGTTTTGGGCAAAATGTCCTTGCTCTCCACAACTAAAGCAGTTAAGATTTCAACCATTTCCATCATATCTCTCCTGCAAAAGGTTAAATTTTAAATCTTTATCCCTTACATAGCAGAGTAGATACATGTTTTTGCTGTGTTCTTTTTGACCTTTCCTGAGGTTTCTGTTTAACCCAGTAAATATTTCAGTTTCCTTGCTTCTCCCAAGACTTGAATTGCCTTTTATCTTGTCTTCATTTCACATCTTTATTAGCAGGACCACTTTTGACTGTGTATTGGTTTTCTTTTTGACACCATCATCCATTACCAGCACCTTGTACACATATTCATTTGCTTTATACTAAACTTCGTGGTTTATACTTGTCATCTTTAATGTGCCTCTGAGTTGTGGCCCATGTCATTTGTTTTAAATTTTCCCTCTTGTAGAGGTTCATTTGCATATGGACACACCTGCTTACGAACATTGTCGAACAGAAGTTTGATCTCAGATCTGGCTGACACAGTGTTTCTATACTAGAATTATCCCTGTGTGCATATAACATAAAATCATGATACATGACACCACTATAAGTAATGAGCAAGACACATGGAGATAATGTATGGACATCACTTTTTAAAAAATTATCCTGTGGCCAATCATATTAAACTCTTTATCTAGGTATGTGGTTCTGTTTGGTGACGGGGTTTGTGTTTACAATTAAACACCTTTTTTATTGCTGTTTATTAAATGATTATGTTAAATTATAATTAATTTTTATTTTCATTAATTTTAATATATAATTAGTATTTTTTATGCCCTATGTTGCAGCTTTGTTGGCAGATTGATGAATCAATCTGAGGAGATGGAAATGAATGGAGATAAAGGGAAGAAATTCAACAATGTTTACGTTAAGAACCTCTCTGAAGATGTGGATGATGAGGATCTGCATGAAATGTTTAAGCCCTTCGGAACAATCCTTAGTGCAAAGGTAATATCAGTCTAACCTCTAAGCCCTTTGGAACAATCCTTAGTGCAAAGGTAATATCAGTCTAACTTCTAAGCCTTTCGGAACAGTCCTTAGTGCAAAGGTAATATCAGTCTAACTTCTAAGCCCTTCGGAACAATCCTTAGTGCAAAGGTAATATCAGTCTAACTTCTAAGCCCTTCGGAACAATCCTTAGTGCAAAGGTAATATCAGTCTAACTTCTAAGCCCTTCGGAACATACCTTAGTGCAAAGGTAATATCAGTCTAACTTCTAAGCCCTTCGGAACAATCCTTAGTGCAAAGGTAATATCAGTCTAACTTCTAAGCCCTTCGGAACAATCCTTAATGCAAAGGTAATATCAATCTAACCTCTGCATAATTTGCAGTCAGCTGAGAATTGTGTTGAGCATGACAAATTGATGTTCACATTTGGTTACATTATGCATGAACCAAGACTGTAATTTTTGACAACTGGTTGGATCAGTTTGATAATTGTTGGGTAACTGTTTGGATCAGTTTGATAACTGTTTGGATCAGTAAAGATGTTTGAAATAATTGGTAGAATGATTACATATCATATGGTTTCTGAATTGCACTAAACCTGCCAACTTTTTAAAAATATTTACTGCAAGTTACAAAACAGCAATTCAGACATGGATCATATTTGATATCTGCTGTTTTATCGCGGACAAAAATGAGAATTTTGATTAGGCTCAGTCCATCTTGAGAAGTTATTGGCAAGGTTGTGCAAATACTCTCAGTGTAGACCATGAAATTGTAACCAGAATATTAGATTAAATTTCGAAGGCATTTTATCAATATTTCAATTCCTTGCACATTTTTTTTAACTTTGTGGAATTTTTCGCAAAACCCTTTTTTTGTTGCTGAAAACAAAGTAAAAACCACTTGAGGTAAGCAAAATTAAATTTAATTGGTGCTTGTTTTGAAGTGGTAACTAGATGACCTGATTAGAATTTTTGACCATTTTTTTCAACTCTGCACACATTTTGGACATACGGTATCTCTTTAAAAATCACTTTTCCAGAGATTTATATGAATCTCCACGAAACCTTGACTGCTGATGTCTTGTTAATCATTCTCATGGAAAACTGTGTGATATGGTGTTTTAAATTTCATGGGGAAAAAAAACGAGTGTGTCACGGTGTGTTAAATCTCGTGGAGAATTTTGTTAATAATCTTCTGCATTTCCACTGAACTTTTAAAACTAAAACTGAATTCTTGGAATTCAAAATCACATATTGGATCATGTCTCCTTAACAACCCATGTTGATTATGCCGAACACCAAAACTACTTAGACCTCGTATATTGCAGTGGATATGTACCTCATATTAATGGTCTGACTGTTGGGCAGGGTGGAATGTACCAATCAGAAAGTATAGTTGGTGAAGGGATTTTATCTTGAGAAACACATTCTGGAATAAGTGTTGTATGTAAAGGTGATATATATGCATTTTTTTTTCAGGTGTTGAAAACATTTGATGGGAAGAAACGTGGTTGTGGGTTCGTCAGCTTTATGGAACCAGAGTCTGCAGGAAAGGTACATCTTGAATGTGATTAGGTGGCTGTTGTGGTCTATGAGTCTAACTATTTAGCAAGCTACTGTAATAAATTTGTAAAGCCAATACTTGTTCAGAAAATACTATTGAGCTGGTGATCTTCACAAATGCAGCCTTTGCTGGTATATGGGGATTTTATTTTAGTGGAGGTGACTAGCAGTATTTTCTGTTCCTTGCCGAAATTGTACTTTTTTGTTATGTCCACTTTAAGGTT
Source organism: Megalonaias nervosa (assembly GCA_016617855.1). Taxonomy (NCBI): domain Eukaryota; kingdom Metazoa; phylum Mollusca; class Bivalvia; order Unionida; family Unionidae; genus Megalonaias; species Megalonaias nervosa. The sequence continues at coordinate 86,937 of JAECUM010025058.1, read as the reverse complement.
AAGCATATAATGTTACGCCATCCAACTGTTTGTTACCGTTTATGTTTTCATACTCTACCTTAGATACACGCCATCTACCCGTACCAAACTTTGTTGATGGCTTGCACTTAATGTAAGGAAGAAACCTATCAAGTTAAGGGTCAAAAGATCAATATCCTAAAGACTTAAACAGTTTTCCATGCAGTCAGTGACATAGCTAGGATATTTGAGCCCCTATGCAATGCTTACCGATGGGCCCCTGTCGAATCTGTAGTGTAAAAAAATATTTTTGGGTCTCTATGCTTTGCATGCTCTTGCTATAAGGTAGCTACACCCCTTTATTCAGTAGTTCTATAAAACAGATTGCTATATGGTAGCTACACCCCTTTATTCAGTAGTTCTATAAAACAGATTGCTATATGGTAGCTACACCCCTTTATTCAGTAGTTCTATAAAACAGATTGCTATCAAAATTTGTGGATTGATAGTACATGTGTAAGGAAGAGGTCAGTCAGTTTTTAGGTCCAAAGGTTAATGGTCCGGGTCTTGTAAAATGATGATGGGTTTTCACTAAAAGACATATTATGATGGCATGTTGGTCCTAAATGCAAATGTGTCAGTCTGACATACGGTATGGCCACCATGGCAGCCACCTTGAAAGTTTTTATTGTCACTATTTATCCTGAGGACAAAGTCATATTAACATGGGATTTCACCAGAAGACAGTTGTGCCATTCAGACATCCAGCATAGCTGATGTAGCAGCCAACTTGAAAAATCTTTTTGTTGCTATGTCTTCTGTTGACTAAGAGATCTCTTATAATGTTGGTTGGTCCCAGATGAAAATGTTGACAATCTGGTGTCCAGTATGGTCACTATGGCAGGCAGTCATTTTGAAATTCTTGTTATTCCTTTATCATGAATACTCATATTGACATGGGGTTATCACAAAAATACTTAATTTGGTTGCCACATTGGCAGCTTTGAAACTCTGCTTTTTGGCAAATAAATCGCAAAGATTTCAACACTCAGCAGTTTTAAAGGGAAGAAATAGATGCATCTTGAATTCCCTTAGAGAAACTTTTTTCTTGATCCATTGGTCACTTTTGACCTCAATAAGAGTCAATGTTTTTTCATTGGTCGCACTTTTCAGCTTTAATATGAGCCACATTTATGCAGTTACGGTTGTCTGGTATCACTTTAGCCTTGCTTGTTAATGGTAGGATATGGGCATCATCACCAGCATCAGTATTAACAATAGGCACAGTCTGTGCTAAAGATTTTTGGTGGTTGCAGAGGTCTCAGAAATGCTGAATCACACGTATTTTGACACAAATTTTTTATCTGGGATGTGTGTGCATATGTGTTTTGGATTTTTAAAGTAGCTTTACAATTTTTTAGTCATATTGCTTCGATGTCTGCAGTGTGACAGTTTATAGTGATGTCTAGCACTGGGGTATCATGCTGCAGACATGTAGCATCATGTCCCACCCAGGTCGACCAGTTCTAACACTAACCTCTTAATGCTGAGTGCCAAGTGAGGCAGCTGCTAGTACCATTTTTAGAAGTCTTTGGAATGACTTGGTCAGGGTTCAAACCCATGATCTCATGCATTCAAGGTGTATGCTGTAGCCACTAGGCCACCTGAGCTGTTTACCTGGGATGCAGAAAATCACTTATGCAGAAGTCCTCCCTATGCGTGCAATAGCTGGGCGGCAAATTCAAAGGCTTGCCAGTACAGCTTCAACTACCAGCTGAGTGGGGAAATGTGTTGAGCATGTGATCATTTTAGTAATGTTGATATTTACAGTGACAGAATTCAGTGGCTGAAAGACTCCCAGATGTGCATGTCATTATAAGAGTGCATCAAAAGAACACGATGCAGTAGCTGGTCATCAAGTTCATAGACTTAGACTAGCTGCTGAGTGGTGGGAAAATGTGTTGATATTTACAGTGACTGAATTCAGTGGCACAATGGTCCAGAGATTTATATGTGGTCATTATAAGAGTACATCAAGTGAACAACTTTAGCTTTTATTATTGTGTTCGTTTTCTGAGTGTAGCTGAATAAGTAATATGTGTGACCTCAAAATCAAGACACATCGGGACTTAGAAAAATGCCGTTTGCAAATTTGGATAAGTATTTTGTGGTTAAACTGGAAACTGATGAAGATTTTAATGAGATTCAGAAAAGTGCTGAAGTTGCTAGAATTGATTGTTCGGATAGAACAGTAACCACATGTAAGAAAGTGCATGATACCTGGCATAGTGTTTGGAGATAAGACCTTTCCTTGGATTAATAAAATTCAGTCTCACTCTGATGGACAAACAAAAGCTATATGTCAGTGGTGTAAAGAAATTGGAAAGTTAAACTCAATGGTTACCACTGGTTCTTCTCATCTGGGCATTTAGCCACTTCTGGTATACCCAATATGCTTCTGAGAAGGGACTGCATCTTTTGCTGATGGGACTCATATGTTTTCAAAAATAGGAACAGGGTTCCCATGCTCCTGGGAAATCGGGGAAGAAGTCAGGACAAGTGATAATTGTTTCCTGACCATGAAAAGCTCTTGAATTTTGCAAATATTGATGAAAGTTGGGAAAAACTTGGGAAGTTTCTACCCCGAAACAATTACGTAATAGAGTTGGAACAAAACTGATCATGAGTTAACTTTATCAAGATCTAACCAGAATATTATGAGGTTGCAGTATGGATTATCTGGGTGCTTGCCATTAACGTAATGGTTGAGACAATCCAAATGCCCAGTGGATTAGATTCATCTAGTTGACTTATTTTTCTTCACAGCCAGCTTGATATCAGTATCTTTCCTGACAGGGAAGGTATGAAAACCAGTCTAGCATCACAAGAGGCCAGCATGGTGGCAGCAAAATGTAGCTGCTTAGGGGATGGCCTAGCAAACGTTAAATTAAGTCATATCTGCATGAAACTGATGTGAAAATTATTTATTTTCACAGAAATTGCTAGTATTAAAATCGTTATGTCTTTAATCTCCTGAAAAACAAAATAAAACTACAGCATGCAATTTTCGTTGCTATATAGTCGCATGAGTACACAAACCAACTTTTTCAGATGTTGTAGAAAAAAGAAAAAATATTAAATCAAAGTCATATACTGGTTGTAATAAAATACAAAAACGAAAGAACACAAAATTTTCTATATTTATTCCGAGAACAACTTCTGGAGTTGTTGTATCACATGACTACCATGTTGACATGTGCTCTCTGCTTGATGAATCAGACTGGCCCGATTTCTGTAAAACTGACAGTTTTCTTGTTGTTCCCAAAATAAATATGTTGAGAATTATTTGTTCTCTCTGGTTTTTACAAAAGGTATCTGACTTTCATTTGATATAATTTAATTTTTGTACAACAGCATTAAAAAGGAGTTGTTGATATCACGTGACTTTTGGACTTCCGATGTTGTTGGAGATTTATGAAGTCATGTGACCAGTAAAGCAAATGGTGAGTACCGGGTAAGGTTTCATCTGTGTTGTAATTTTGTCCAGTCTGTCAGTGGATTAAAGACATAACAATTATAATACTTGCTATATTTGCCATTTTTAAGAAAATAAATCATTTTCCTATCAATTTCATGCAGGTATGAGTTGATATAACATAGTTTAAATTTGCTAGGCCTGCTGGTAAGTAGCTACCATATGCCGTTACCACATGGTGGTGGCAAATTCCAAATTTTTGATATGCAGTTGCTCTGACCTCACACCATAACCAAATGTGAAAAATGAGGTTGGTATATTCATAGGAAACCTGGATTAGAAAATGGACTGCTATACATTTTAAGCCAAATTTGCTGTCCAAAATGTCAATCTCTGAGCTGAACTTTGGTGTTTGAAACTATTATGCAGTGACATGTAGCTTGAAACCTTGGTTTCAGATCTTAACCCTTTCACCACTAAGTAAGTACAAGGGAAAGACTACCATTCAACACTAAGTAACTTTCAAGATCTTAATAAATGTAGGCAACATATTTTCAACAACTTGTATAAATTTTATTTCTTGTGATAGGAATACATATTTGGTACCATTGTAAAGAAGACAAATTCAGGTGTCTGCAAATATTCTCGTAAGCAAGTTTAATCTCACACAGATGATTATACAGGTAAATCAAAAGGTAAGTTAAAGGTAAATTTCACTGTATTCTCTATCAAATGTTGAATAAAGTGTTTAAAGAGTAATATGTGGTCTGTTTGTGATCCATTGTCGTGTTCTTCCAAATCATGACTTGAATAAATGCAATGTTATCTCGAAATTCAAGCAAATCCAAAGGTGTGTTAATGATATTTCTACATGTATTTAAAACCTGAAGTATACAAGGTTTTATGTTCCTTTCAATGGAAATAAAGATGAAATAAAACACGTTTTGACTGTGAACCAGATTAATTTAGCAAACATCCAAGGCAGTATTTTGTGCAATTTGTCACCTTGAAGATTTTGACTGGTATCATCACTGAAATGCAGGTAGAGATTTACCTGGACAAACCTGTCACATGACATAATTTCTCCAAAATTTGATCCAACAAGCCAGAATTTCTCACTTTTATACCAATACAGTTCATCTCTATCAAATTTCATAACTTCCATCAATATCAACAGGCCATAAAATGACTTTTATTTCTGATAATGTGACATCAGTCCAAACACTTTGTGTTGATTTGGGTCAGTCTCTCGCTTCAGGTGTGTGCGTTGATATTTGTAAATCTTGCTATTTCTGAAAACACAGTCGCTATAAAATAGCTGAAAATATTCAAGCTTTGTTCCTGATCCATCAGATACTTCTGTTGGACCTACACGTTCAGAAAATGTGTGAATATTACGTTCCAATGGAGATTTTGTCCACTGACAAAATTCAGGTGTCTCGTACACATTGGTGAGTTCAAAACCTTCAAATTCCTCATTGTCATCACTGTCACCAACAATATCACACCATTCTTGTTGTATATGTTCCCTCTGTTCTTGATTTACCTTTACCAGATGAAAATTGCAGATATTTTCAATTATTTCGCCCCCAGATAATTCCGATTCATCATCAGTCCTCCATTTTGGACGTACTTAGGCGATTTCGAAGATTTTCCATTTATAGATCAGAAAAACCCCCCTTCTTGTAAAGAACCTACCTTAAAGTCCGAATGTATCCAAATAGTATGCAAATGAATCAATGTACGAATTAAATATTTACTATTGGGGAATCCCAGACGTTGACCAATCAGTGAATTTATCGCCAAAACGAGACAGGTATGTCAGACCGGAATACAGGTCTACAGTGTTGAGCGGGAGTTATTGTTCCTGGACTGCTTTACCGGTCTGCAGTGTTGAAAGGGTTAAATAGAATGCAGGGGAAATGGGAAATTGTCGTCCCTTTTATTATGTATTCAAAAATGATACAATCCCCTGTGTCAATACAGGTTTGGGGACTGGTTTATCAGATTACAAGAAGACAATTTGATTTTAAAGAAAATTCAGTTGTTTATACAGCAATTATAATTTTGAAGGTTTTTTGGTCAAAATTTAAATCAACCCTTTTGTAAACGTTTTTAAGTGATAGATGTTTAACCAGATCATCTTAATGAGTTAAGGTTGTTTGAAAAATTTTGGGATTTTATTAGCACAGATAAATTCAGAGTTAAACTGTTTTCATTTCAAGAAAAGATTCTAATACTTGGCATTTATTTTTTTTTTTCTACTGTGATAGGAAATGTTTACATTGTATAACATGTGTATATTGCTTTAGAATTATTTAGAATTAAAGGTTTGAAAGGAAACAACACTATGTTCATTATGTTGTTTCCACATAGCAACATAATGCAGGTCAGCAAGGTAAAGTTAGAATTTTTATTCTGTACATTGAAATGACTTTACATGCCACTTATAGGAATATAGTCAAACTTGTTTGTGTGATACATTTTGTGGTTTTGTACATGATCGTCTTTTCTGAATTATATGTTTTTGGAGAGTCTCGAAAGAGAAACATCTTTAGATTTAGAAAATGCATGTTTTATAATCCAAAATGTTCTTTGATTCCATTTAGTAATGGTCATATGTGAACCTTGAAAAAAATTAATTTCATCCTGGAAAACCTGTGGAAATGACCTGGAAATTTATCTTTAGAAAAGCATGGGAACCAAGTAGGAGACCTGGGGAAGCATGGTTCAACATATCATTATCAGTAATAAGGTGAATTATTATGAAGCAGAAAAGTGACAGAAGATGACATTTAGACAGTGCATTTAAGAACAATATCCTTCATAAATTTTGCAATCAGAGATGTTCACAGCAAATTGTTAGAATACTTTGATTGGCTGGAAATTGGTAATCACTCAGAGATTGCCATTGCTCTGGTCAAAATTTAATGCCTTTTTTGCCAGTTTTTAATTTAAAATTTTATTGTACCAGTATCAGGTCAAGGAAAATAACCTGAAAACTGTGGATTACGTGTCTGATGATGCAAGTCTAAAGTGATTCATATAACATTAATGAAGATTGCTTTAGGTCCACACTTTCCAGCTTGTAAGAACTGTTTGTAATTTGAGGAAAGAGTAAAAAAAAAGAAGCCTAGCAAAACTATTTCGACTAAGGTCTCAGAAATAAATAAAAAATTAGAATATTAAAATGTAATAAAAGTATTGCACTGTATCAGCCATGTAGCGAAGATTTTTTGTTCCTGGAACGTAAATGAATACATCACAATTACTTCATTCCGACACATCCTATTGTTTTTGTATTGTTTATACCTAAATTGGTTATACAATGATTTGTGTGTATGCATGCCAGGTTAGGAATTGTATCATGTGCTTATCAAGTAAACTTGATAAGAAAGATCTGATGCTTATGCATGTTGGAAATAGGATAAATATTGTTCTGTGCATAACATTGTTCTTTTTATAGTTCACTTAGTCTGATAAAACTGTCTCTGTGTCTCTTATGATCATTCCAACATTAAATATCGGGACTTGTCTTTTCTTCACTCCATTCACAATACAGTTAAAACAGAAAATGAATTATCTACAAATCTTGAAAGATCTGTACATGTTTCTGTCATTTGCTAGCTATTGCAAATACAACACACAGTGTACTGATATGTTTACACTTAATTAAGGTATTGCATTTAAAATGATAATAGCACTGAACATTTGGGACCTGACAGTATTTAAGGCTGGGACATCCACGAATGATGCCCAGGAAGTCCTGGACTTCCTGATGTAGGAAATTAGTGAAACTCCTGAAATAGCTAGGCCCAAATTTTGACGTGATACATTGCAGATTTCTCTCACTATTCTCCTGCAGTTTGAAATTATTGACCTGAAATCAATAGCTTTTTATATTCATTTTGAAAGGCTGTGGAAGGAATGAATGGCAAGGAAGTGAAAGGCAAGGTTTTGTATGCTGGCTATGCCCAGAAGAAGGCTGAGAGACAGGCTGAGCTGAGGAAAGAATTTGAACGTATCAATATGGATTCCCCTAATCGCTATCAAGGTCTTAATTTGTATGTCAAGAATCTCGATGATGTCATTGATGATGAGTGGCTGCGCAAGGAGTTCTCCCAGTTTGGGAACATCACTAGTGCTAAGGTTAGTGAAAAAGTTACATATTACTTCAAGCAAAATTATATTTCTTATCTTCACAATCTGTCTAGGGTTCTAAGGGAAAAACATCTTGAGTAAGAATAAGTGTTTTCTTACGAGGAAGAGTGCTCTTTCTCAATGCCCGCCTTTGTATGACCCTGTCTTTTAACATTTCCTTTTCTGCATGATAAGATTTCAGTCATCTACACTTACCAAATTTTCTGGATACAGTCCTACCCACTTATATCGACAACACTTATGTTGACAAGCCGCCTATTTTGACAAAAAAGCAAAGTCCCGGTCCCTTGGTCTACTGTTACTACCAAAATTGTCATGCTTATGTCGACGTTGAGATAAAAAAATTAACGTACATGTCGACAGAAGCCCTTGGTCCCAGCTTGAACAAATCCTTTGTTTTCTAATCATTTATGTCGACAAGCTGCCAGTTCCGACCCATTCTTTGTTCAACAATTAGTTGATCTTGCCGCCAGGCTTTAATTTTCTCGCCTAATCATTTATGTCGGCAAGCGGCCAGTTCCGTCCTGTACTTTATTCAACAATTAGTTGATCTTGCCGCCAGGCTTTGATGTCGCGGTCGGATAAAAAAAAAAAAAAACAACAGGCTTTTGTTTGGTCCTATAAAGTTGGCCTCTCGCGGCGACTTAAATAAAAGCAATGAAATCTGATCTGATTCTTGCATTTTCCAAAGTGATCGGTGATTAAAACAAGTTTATTGTGCTGTGAAAGTTTCCTTTTTAACTTTATTTATATTTACGATGGCTACCAACGGCAGTGTAAACGCAGATTAAATTTACAGTCTCTGGAACCTAAATATCTAGCTGTTAAGGAAGTTGAAGGTGGGGCATCTCGCAAAGATGTCTGTGAAAAATTTTAAATGTATTGAGCTGACATTGTTACAATATTGTATTGTAAGAATCATTTTCTTTTAATACCTCATTAGCATGTGTCAATGTATACAATATTATGCCTTCATTAATCATATCAGCCGCATATCTCTTGTTCGCTTTTATGTACTTTTCACGATGACTTCTGTAACTAAATACAAGTACTGTTTAAACCAACTTGTTGACAGGTTTTCATTTCCCTGTGAATAGCCCCATCCCCTTGGTAGCCTCAGTACGATGGGAACAGACTGACCAAAATCCAGGCCAATTTAAGTACATGTACTCCAAGCGTGTAAATAACAACTATGCAACCATGTGCTTATGCCAACATTGAATAATCGTAGTGAATGTTTTTCATATCAGGATGTGACCGACGCAATATTTTAATGTGGATTTTATTACACGAAGGTAACCAAAATGTAATTTGTCAATATACAAGTGTATCTGACACTGGTTTTGTCTTCATGTAATCAAAATTTGCATTGTTTGTTTTCTCAAAGTGTCAATGCTACTCACTGACGACAGGTCACCCCTTACTAACGAATTTAACTTGTATCTTTTTTCAGAACCCCACCCCCAAACACTTATCTCGACATCCGCCTATGTCGACAATATTTCCTCGGGCCCGAGGATGTCGACATAAACGGGTAGGACTGTAGTTGGGTAAGGGAAAAAAACTGTTGATTTTGGGCTCAAAAGGTCAAGGTAAAGGTCACTGTGACAGAATGAAAACATTGGTCTGTGCATAAAAATATTGGTTCAATGCCACATACCAGGAACAAACTTTGTTGTTATCTTGCACATTGGGTAAGGAAAACCTTATTGATTTGGGGCCAAAAGGTGTCAGTTTCTTTGATGGATCATTGTTTTATGCATCTGACATTACTGTTGGCAAGAGCAAACTATTGCATGATCCAGAACAACCATCAATGACTTGTTCAGAGAAACAAATGTGTGATGCAAGTAGTACTGGATGGTCCTCAGATTTCATTAATCCAGCTCCATCATCTTTCATATTCCCCTGCAGTTACAGAAATTTTGACTGATCCTGTGAAGGTATTGATTTTAAGGAAGAAGATAAAAAATTTTATGAGAAGCAAATGGAGAGAGGAAGCAAATAATGAGTTAAAAATGTAGTATGACAAACATTTTTTTTAAAATATTAAACCAGAGGCACTCATCTTCTGTTAGGTCTAATAGATAATGTAGCAGTTATGTTCTCTGTAGTTGTTTTTCTCCATTTTACAGTCTCACTACATGCTTGAAACTGGTTTTACAAGTTAATGGTTGTCAATTGCCAAGGTGAGCAAATTCAGGCATACTTGGACCTTTTCTTGTCCCTGCCAGCTATTTCAATTTAAAGATAACTGTGTTCTGCAAACATATCAGAAAAAAAACCCACTTGTTGGAAAATTTATGTAGAGGCGTCTAGAGTAAAAACATTACATCCACCAGAGTAATTTCTTACCTATTTGTGAGACTTTTGGGTTTCTGTACATTATTTATTGTGTATTATGCACAAAAAAGCCAAGATAAGTAGTTAGCAGATACAAGGCAGCAAGACTTGGCAACAGTTTTAAGCGGTCTGGTTTGGTAGACATCCAGGTCATTGGCATCTTGATGTGATTCTTTCTGAAATTTTTGGCCAAAAACATGCCCATCAACATTTACATACATAATGGTGTGGTCCATTATTTCAGGGGATTGTCTAATTTCTTCTTTTTCTGGTTGAAAGTTTTCCACGGCACTGACTTTTTTCTTTCACTAGCAACTTCCTTTCAAGTCTGATGAGCTTTCATTGAAAAAAAGATGACAAATACAGTCAAATCCGGTCATCTTGATTACGTCGGAGGTGTCAAAAAATTGACATAACTGGGTCCCGAGATATTAGGGTTCATGAAAACTGGTAACTTAATTTTAAAGATGCACTTGATCTTTATTCCTCTCTTTTACTCTTAGGTTAACTGGAATGTTGCCGACAAAACAGGTCATAGTTTTAGTTTAATTATTGCTTTATTGGTATATGTTTTTACTTTCGCAGCAAGTGTTGTGATTTATAACTTTTTAGACAGAATTAGACTCCAGCTGTACATAGCAGACAATACAACAATGTTGCTAATAAATGACTCATGAGTGTATACATGTATGTGCACTCTCTGAAATAAAGGTACAATATGTATTCTATTTTCTTTCATATATTTCACAGTGAATGTATCATAGTTTCATAATACTCAGTAATAAAATAACCTTACCTCCTGAAGAAATAAAAACAAATATGAACTTACCTAAACCTGACCACACTACGTAAGTGAAACATATTTGCTTATGTCATTGCTGACAGGAAAGAAATACAATATACATGTATCTACAGCTGCCGTGAATCTTAACTACACATACCATTTAAGGGAAGTTGATACACTGTAATGTGTTGCCATGGTTAAATTTTACAGGCAGAAGACAGAATCAGAATTTTAAAAAATGTTAATCAGCATCTGATTTCATTTGATATATTTTAATGGCTAAAAGAAATGATTTTTTTCTTTGGTTCTTCATATTTTCTAGGAAATTTATTATTGTAGCTGCTTACCAGCAGGCCTAGCAAACTTAAACAATGTTGCATGGAGTCATACCTGCATGAAATTGATAGGAAGATGAATTATTTTCTGATAAATTGTGAGGATTATAACTGTTATGTATTTAATTTGCTGACAGACAAGACACAACTGTAGTGCAGATGAAATTTGACTTGGTGCTCGCCTTATGCATTTCTAGTAACAGGACTACACAAATCTTGCAAGCTACATGTCATTGACATCAGAGGTCCAGTAGTCATGTGATATCAACAATAAACTCCCTTCCAATGTTATTGTAAAAAATTCAGACATATGAAATTAAAACCACATACTGATTGTAAAAGAATGAAAGGACATATAATTCTCAATATATTATTCTTAGAACAATGCCCAGAAACCTGTCAGTGTCGCAGCAACTTGGAAAAAGTCAGATTCAGCAAGAATAGAATACATGTCAGCGATGGTTTTGTTGTATCATGTGACAACCACATTGACATTTGCTTTCCTCATAAAGCTTATGTGCATTATTTTTCTGTATTGTCTGTATCTACTTTTCAAGAATTTCATTTTCACAAAATATGTATGACTGTAATTTTTTGAAGTATTTTATTTTGTTAGTGTTTTGACAATACCACAGTCAAGTTTGATTTCACTAAATTTTTTAAACATTGAGGTATTAGTGCCTTTATAAGAAATTCTCAGCTTGTAACTTAAATGTTTGCTTGTCCCTAGCATTTTGCTTGCCCAACTCAATTTGTAACCTGTTCATGTCTGCAAGTAAGTTAAATGTTTGCTTGTCAGCTCAGTTTCTAACCTGTCCCTGGGTGCAGGACAGGATTTTTCCATTCCTGGATGGGTTGCAGTTGCACAGTTGATTACATCAAGTGAAGTATAGACAAATGCCATCAAATATGGCTGCTACTATTATGGGTAGAAAAATAAACTCTTTAAACAGCTTCTCAAAACCGACATGCTTTTGCCCAGTTTTGCTAGTAAGAAAGTGTATTTTGAATTTAACAACATAATACTCTCATAAGTTTGCCAGAAATGCTCACTGAAGTTTCATTTTACTGGGTTAGAATATTTACTAATGTTATACCTTTTGTATTAAAGTTTCAAATAGCACTTTCTTTATTACAGGTCATGACTGACAATGGCAAATCCAAGGGCTTTGGCTTTGTTTGCTTCAGTTCACCAGAGGAGGCAACCAAGGCAATGACTGTAATGAACGGTCGCATCATTGTTAAGAAGCCGTTGTATGTAGCCTTGGCACAGCGCAAAGAGGACCGCAAGGCTCACCTTGCCACGCAGTACATGCAGCGGGTAGCCACAATGAGAATGCAGGTAGTGCATGAAATCTTTTGCAGACATTCAGAGTTCTTACTGTCACACACTTAACAGCTAGTGAAATTTTTGTGTAATTTTGGCGTTGGTTTTATTAATATCATCAGGGGAACACATAATTATTGTATAGTTGCATGTTAGGACTACCATGTCAGCTGTGGCATACAGTGTTCAATTAAGTCTGCTGTAGTAACCACCTTCTTATGTAGCAATGTAAAGCCCGCTTGCATATAGTCCACCTTGGCATAAATTCCAAATTAGAGCCTCTGTATAGACTCATGCACATATATAAACAAATTGACTCCTGTTGTGCTAAACTAGAAGTTCATCCTTTGAGTAGAGCAATCATGCTCCTATTGGCTGATGCAGGTAGGATGCTCAGCATTTCCTCCTCTTGTTCTGATGTGATCAGGTAATGTATCAGGTAAGTATTATTAGAGAAACATAATATATTAAATAAATTTGCTTTCTCAGCAGACAGAATTCACGAACAATATGCTTAAAATCCCCTGAACAGAGTGCGACCAAATTTAAAAGCATCCTAGCTTGGAGGTCTTTCAGATTTATATCAATGCTGTTATGCCATTAAATATAGCTGTTACTAAAAATAAAAATTAAAAACATTTGAACTCATAAAACTGCTGTACAGAAATTGATCCACTTTGACAGAAAGCACTGTAGCATAAAGACCTTTCAGTGACAAATGATACTGATGAGCCATCAAATATGGATGAAGATACAGAAAATAGAGAAACCTTGAACCATTTTTTTTACAACATGCAATCAATAGCATCAGAAGAAGTTTTGATAGCATTCATGCTACCGACCCATATTTCTTGGCCAACTGCCACTGCATTTGGCTGTTAGGTAGATGTCATTCAAATGAGCAATATCAGGCCCACATGGGCCTCCTTCTTTAAATCTAGAACAGCCTTTAAGCATTTATATGTAGCATTGTATGTTGGGTTCCTGGAAGAAGCTTTTGGTATTTGGGCACGACATGGTTCTGGCTGGATGCTGTATTTCTCCAAGCAGATTGTTCTTTTTCATTTGTCCCTTTGAAGTTTCAACTGAATAAATTGGTGCCTTTTTTCAGTTCAACACAACTTCTTGTTTTATTTAGGCGCAGCAGATGGACCAGATGTTTCCAGCTGCTGGAGTAGGATACTATGTACCTACAATGCCAGAGGGAACACAACAAGGTCTCTTTACTCCACAAACTATACCACAGATGGGAGCAGGCCTTAGCTGGCACACAGTTCAACCCAACCAGCCTACGGCTGAAAGTAAGGGCCTGAGCCTGTTTTGTTTGCTTTGCTTTTTCCATTTTTGGTCACTTCTGAATAGTAAGACACAAGTGTTTGATTTTTTAATGTTGATATCACCAACAGTATGAAGGTGCTGTGTTCAAATTTTTGAAAATCATAGATCTTGTACATTATTTGTTGTGAAGTTTACACACTAGGTGTTCTAGCCTTGTATGTTATCACTCAATGGTCTTATATAAAGTCTGAAAGCAAAACCAATTGGATTAGTAAAATTCAGCAGATAATTTATTTACCTAGAATATGAAGTGAAAATTTTAAAGGAACTTACAGTATTGTGAATTAAATCCTAAATAGTCACCAAAATCCCATCACAAGCACAAAAGTATAGTGTTCCGAATGAATTCCAGTATTGAATATGCTGATGTTCCAATAGTCTTGGATGAGCTGATGTGTCAACAGTCTTGATATATCACAATGAATGAATTTACAAGAATCCCAAAATATCGATTTAGTCCAATATATGAGCACTTTCTAATTCCAGTGATTGATTTTTAAATAAATGATTCTTCTCAAATTATTGCTGACCATAACTAACAATGATTTTAGAGATGAACTTAAAATAGGAATGAAGAATTTTGTTTACCTCAGAACCTTGTATAAAAACCAAAGACACATTAATATGGCATGATGTGGGTCATTTTCCCATCAAATTTGTAAAAAATCATCTAGAACATTCTAAGGCTTGACCTTGTCATATGTAACGTGCTGTGAAGTTTGTATGCTAAGTAACACAAAATTTCACAAAGGCATTCTAGAATAAGGGTCTTAAATATGTGTACAGAAACACTGCTTATTGGCTATCCATTATAGTTGTTTTTAGTTCAGGCGAAAGACTTAGACATGATGTCTTACAAACAGCTTGTCTAAGTTAAACAGAAAACACTTGCAGAAAAATGTTCATTACTTGTAAAATACTTGTATAGTAAATGCAGACTCCCCATTGGCATGGCCATTATCACTAAAATTTGAAAATGAATTAAACGTTTTCTTAAAAACAGCATATTAGAAATGGACCAAAGGACAATGTTCACTTTATATTCTAAATCGGTCCTAAGATTTATGTAAATGTTGTTATTGTTGTTTTTATAGATGACATAAAATGTTACAGTATCAATAAAAGATAAGATGTGTTGTTATGAGTTTAGGCTCTTACAAAACATAACAGAAAAGAGTGAAGACAACAAGCTTAGTTAAATTTAACAAATAATTTGTTTCCCTAGAAAACCAAGGTAAAAATGAGAAAAGAACTTACGGTTTTACGAATCAAATCCAAAATTAATCAAAGAATTTTAAAAAAAACCTAAGTCCTATTAATAAAAAGTCCTAAATGAACCTGAGTTCAAGTCCCAGTGAAATCTAAAATGTAAGGTGATGATGTCTGTTGTAACCTGCGATGTGCTGTTGTGTCAACAGTTCCTTGTTAAGTCACAGAAAATATTATTCTGGTTTTAAATTCTGTATAAATTTCAATAACTATCTTTATCCAAGAATTTCGTAGGAGCACTTATGTATTTCCAGGGAAAAGAATCAATTGAATTCTATAAAATAAAATTTCAACTCAAACTGGTCACAACAAAACACCTTTAAGTGTCAATGGTTTGGAGCCCAAATAAATAAATCTATATATAGACAACAGTTATACACAAATTTAAGATGCAAAACAGATTCCCGGATGAGGGTGACATGGTCATCCTTCCAGAACAAAATAGAATTTTTACATGCCTAACATCACATGCTCCCAGTATGGCCTTAACTGAAATCAATGGTTCTTACTCTGGGAAAAAATAATTAAAAAAATAAAAAAAAAAAGTTGTTTACTAGAACTGCCACTGTTTCTGAATCAAGGTCAAAAACTAGATACAATGTTTCTATATTATAACAGTCAGGGCAAACAGAATTGAACTGAATTTCTGAATGATTGTCAAATCCAGTAAACAAAGTTACCTTATAATAGCATGTAATGGAATAAAAAATTTAAAAATAAGAAACAAATAATTAAATTACATATACATAACAGTGTACCTGTTGATGGACAAATAGCCTTTAGTTGTACAACATATTTTAAAAACTTATTCCTAAAGGTTGAAATGTTGGCTTAAGGAACAGTTCTTGTGAAATGTTGTTTTATATGACCATGTGAAAATTTGATATATTCACATAAAAAATGTATTATTATGCATTTTCTTGTGCTACTTGTATTAGAATTCTTCCACCAAGTAGGGGTTTTTAACTATGAAAGCAATGTCAATTTTTGAACTTAAAATTTAGGGTGTGAAAGTTGTCCAACTCCACTTTTAAAAAATGGGTATTTTCAACCTTGAGGGTGAATTTTACAAAGGAAAGCAAATATTATATGCAATTTTTTGTACATTTGGTTCATTTTCTATCATACAATTGAAAAGACCTTGGAAAGTGATGGCAGAATGTATCATGTTGCTTAATCATAGCTAAATAAGCATTTTAAAATTCATAAAGTATGCACAGGTTGAAGCACACAGACTTTTATCAAATACACAAAAAGAAGTACTGTATATACTTGCTTATGTAATGACCCCAGCTGTACAGCTGGCAGACTTGGGTCTGTGCAATATATTAGGATCAATAAGTAGAACAAAAAGCATTGATTATGATTTCCAGGCACATTATGCTATGACAGATCAGGATCTTTGTTGTTTGCAGTCTGACTAGACTTTAAAGTGAGTATTGAATTGGTTGGATTTTTTTAGTTTTAATACAACTTTTGAGATCACATTGGTTTTCCATGACAAAATCCCACAAAACTAATTTTCAGCAGGTCATAAATCACTAATATCAATGCATTCCCTGTTCATATTAACATCAGTATAAATGCCTGCTACCTACTAAATCCAGCCTACTTCTGTTTGGGATGTGTGTGTCTGAATTGCAGAGACAAAAGTTAGTAACTCCTGCCTATTACTTCCTCTTGCCACTGCTAGGTGTCACCAGTTCTTAAGCTATACTTACGTACACAACAAAGGAAAATCGGCCAACCAACACACCTGGGAGTTGATGGCCTGAATTGCTTGGGTCATAATGCATGTTTACATGCCACATTGCTAAAAATGCATAATGCCCTGGCTTTAAGGATGACTACACTTGGCTCACCATTGCTGTCTGGGGGCAAATTTGAAGAAGTTTGGAGGCAGCCAGCTCAGAAACTACCTCACCAACTGGCCACTCCACCTGTATCGTAATTTAGAAAACCTGCTGTTCCTTCCACAACAGAGGGACTACAGATAATCCAGGCAAAAGGGATCTTTTATGCCCCAAGGATTGTTCAGATCTCGGCCGTAAGCCAGCTGACAACAGCCGAACCAGTCTAGGAGGCAGTCTTATGGGGGAGCTTTTATCTTAGGGATTTTACTTAGCAAAGACAAAATCTGACTCTGGTGGTTCCTACAGCTGCAGCCAAGATGACAAGACCAAAAAAAAAACCCAACACTAGTTTTAGTTTTCTGGATTCACCTGTGTATTTTGAGAGTAAAATTTCAGGAATCATCTTCTTCAACTAATAGAGTGGTCACAGATCATATGACCATAGCTTTGTTGCCTTAAGCAGGAGAATGGGTTATTATTCACATAGGAAACCAATATTTCTTCCCTAGAAGGATACCTGAGGAGAACCTAATTATAGCGTAATTGAGGAGTGTATTCAAAGAAGAACGCAAATTTTATGGCAATTTATGTTTCTACAAGAATGCTGATCACTTTATTAAAGACCCTGTCAGCCACCCCATTAGTTGTCTCAGTTTAAAAACTGGCATCACCTAGTGGTGGCAAAGGGAGGTAATGGCCAAGAGTTACTACCCTTTGTCTTTGTGTTACAAACAGAAAATGAAAGTTTCCACCTTTAGTCAGGTTGGATTTGGCAGGCAGCACGCTTATTTCCTAATGTTAATGTGATTGGATATGTATTTTCAGAGAAACATAATTTGCTACAAAATTTGCTTTCCCACCAAGGTCTCTGAAACTTTTCAAGACAAGTCATTTAACTGAAAGTATTGCTCTGGGAAGAGGGGTTAGGTGAACAAACAACTTAAATTGATACATATTAAACAAGAAATACTCAAAACAGAGGACTTTCTGTTTGACTGACCAAAAATATGCTTAAATTGAACTGGCATTTTGATAAGTAACTTGTATTTAGACTTGAAATATACTGGATTCATATATAGGTATTGACCTCATGTATTTGTGATGAACATAGCATAAAGAGTGAAAGTGCCTCAGGATTTTCTGTAAATAGTACAATATATCTTGCATCAACAGTTTGCAACAAAAGTTTGGGACTAACCATTAAATTTTATATGTAAAGAGCGATCTGCAAATATTTGAGTCATTCTGTGAATGATGAATGGAAGAAAAACATAAGTTATACATATTTGGAAAAGTAGTACTTTGACTTTGTACTTTTACACAGCAAAAGCATGGAGGAGCATGTTTTTTGTAACAATATCCCTCCACCTATGCAACTTAAATGGCTCTGTTCCAGTTGGTATCTAACTTCAGTACATGTGTCACAGTAGTCTTAGTATTATGATGACAAGTGGTCTGTATATATCAGAGTGATTTGAAGCTGGTATCTGCATTTTGGAATGCATTTTAAGGAAATAAAAAGATTGAGTTGGAATTTAAGCATATGGGTATAGCTGTATTACTACTTCCAAAATTACATGAAAGACAAAGTTGATACGTTTATAACTGAAGTGAGATAAAGGGAGTGGTGTTGATTGTACATGTAATTGAAATAACCAAAACAAATATCCAATATTGAACAAATTTTCTATATCTTTTCAGTATATTTATATACAATATATCTATTTCCACTTAGTAAATAATATATATATATATATTGGTGATAGAGTTGATTTCATTGCAGTTGTTAAGGGATATACATTAATGATAGCAATGATTATTCTCATTCCAATTATTTTTGGGATATATGTTGTTGTTAGAACTGATTGATTTCATTCCAGTGATCAAGGAATATACATTGGTGATACAGTTGATCTCATTCTAATAATTAAGGAATATATTTTGGCGATAGAGTTGATCTCATTCCATTGATTAAGGAATATACATTGGTGATCTCATTCCAGTTTTCAAGGGATATGCATTGGTGATAAAGTTGATCTCATTCCAGTTATTAAGGGATATGTATTGGTTGGAATTAAAAGTTAAATGTAGATTCAAAGTTATTCAAAGAAAATCTTGTCAAGGAGAAATATGAGTTATCTTGCTTATAAAGTGAAGACTTAA
Source organism: Megalonaias nervosa (assembly GCA_016617855.1). NCBI lineage: Eukaryota > Metazoa > Mollusca > Bivalvia > Unionida > Unionidae > Megalonaias > Megalonaias nervosa. The sequence continues at coordinate 67,931 of JAECUM010025058.1, read as the reverse complement.
TTTTGATAAGAGCCAACAATGTAATACATTTGTACTTTGATCTCTGAAACAGTTGGATTCCAGAACATGCTAGCTGGACCACAAGTAAGACCTGCTGGCCCAGCAGCTCCTGTGCAGACCAACATGCATCCCAGTGTCAGTATGAGTGCATTGACTGGCCAGAACACCAGCCAGCCTTGGCCCACCATGCCAGTCATGCAGAGCAATTTGTCTGGACATCCTGTTGCTGTCAGTGTGGCTTCCCAACAGGCATTTCCATACAGTGTCAACATGTTTACAATGACTGGCCAGAACACCACCCAGCCTTGGGTCACCATGCCTCTCATGCAGAACAATGTGTCAGGACATCCCATTGCAGCCAATGTGACTTCCCAACAGGCGTATCCATACAAGCTATCACAACCAATGCTCAATATGCGAGAGGTATGGCAAATCAGATTGCATTATTTTCATGTAGGATTATTTTAATTTTTTTGTATTTTTTTGTATGAGGAAAAGGCAGATATAGAAATAGTACTCCTGCAAGTCTGTTTGTCCATCACACCACTGTCAGGCAATTTATAGATTGCAAAGGAGGGGGTTTTCAAAAAAAATTATAAATGGTAAAACAAATTGGCATAATCATGTGAATAGTTTAAGCAACAAAATAAATAAGAACTGAAATGATTTGAATAAAATTTAAAATGCCTTAAAATTTAACTTTAACTGAGATGGTTTTCATATGTCATTGAACATGTTGTACTTTTACTGAATTTTTGTAAATGAGGAAATTTACACTCATTTCAAATTTAAAAAAAAATTTAAACTTGAAATTCTACATCAAATTTTGGCTGATCTGATTATGAGGTCAGTTGAACTCATGGCTTTTGGAGGTCATCTTTTGTCTGACTAATTGTATCCTGCATCCATCAACAACTAATATTTTCAGCTTCACAGAGACCACCAGACCAATTTCAACCAAACTTTGGTGTCTTGTATTGTAGTAAAGTCTAATTTCTATCTTAAGCAAATTATTGGCACTAGAAATGTAAGATATATAGAATCTGTGTTGGGGTTTGGACTGAGACAAGGAAATCCCAGTCAAGGGTTACATTATTTGTCTCCCCACGAGGCTTGACAAGTGGGGAGACATATAATATAACCCCGCGACTGGGATTTCCTTGTCTTGGTCCAAATCCCAACGTAGATTCTTTTTCTCACCCAATATTATCCATTAAAGTAAGAAAGAATACCGTTACTTGTTCAGTATAGTTCACGCACCAATGTTTACATGCGGTGCATTAATACAAATATGTTAATGAGGACTGTGGCATGACGTGTCATATGATGTACACAGTTTTTATGCGTGAGTCAAAACAAGATAACAACATTAAACGTTGCATAGATTTTAGGTATCATCACATTTAATATATGGATGTTATATGAAATTAACAATAAATACTTAATATTTATTACAAGAAAATGTTTCATTTTCATTAGTTCCAATTTAGAAAATTAAATTGTACATAATGAAACTGCACTTGGCCCACAGCTCTGTTGTAGTGTAAATACATGTAGCATGAGTGTCCGTGCTTGGGTTATTCGCGATCCATGTCACTATCACTATCTTTAGAGGAGGTGAAACTGTTTGTGACATACTTGTGTTGTAATTAATATTGATTGTAAAAGTACCTCCGTGTATAAAAGACCCTCCAAATACGGACCCCAGCTGATGACCATGTGCTAAACTTTCAAGTTCACTGATTCGTTGAAAATTTATTTTTCTCTCTTGGAAATATGGCAAGTGTTACAGTGAAATTTGCTTACGGATTAATGTGTCAATGGATAAATGATTCCTTCTGGCTGGTAAGTGCATTATTTGTCATTAAATATTTTAGGTATATTTTTGATTCAGCTGGGGCGCAATGGAGATGCTTAACAAAAATAGAATAAAGCATGTTTGACATAACACATTTCTGGCTGTTACTAAGTTTTCTGTAGTTGTTAACAGCGTTGGAAGAATATGAAGTGTATAGGTCTATAGGCTATGTGCATAGATCAGTGTTTTCTGTCATAGTGCATTTCGCACAGCATTGAGAATTTTATCCTGTCTGTAGCAACAGTCAATTTTCAGGTCAGCGTCATTAAATGTAGCTAACAGTACATAATTTGTTTCACACGAAGTGTTTAAAACTAGTTAGGTAGCTTTAGCTACACTTAATGACGCTGACCTGAAAATGTATTGAGTCAGGCTTGCAGATAGGATAAAACTGACTATGCTGTGTGGAACGAACTATCGTAATACCAAAAAGCTCAACATTGTGTGCGTGCATGTGTCTGTCTCTCTCTCGAAATGTTTTGTATGGTGTTTTCTCAAAAATGGAGAGTCCTTAAGTTACTATGTTGTTTTGTTATATATTTGTTTGTCTGTTGTTGTTGTCATTGTTGTTTGATTTTAGAACAACTACGTCAGGCATAGCAGAAGACAACAAAGGTTTATTTTTTAAAAGTAGTCCCTAGCGCGTGGACACCTAGACCGAGACAACCGGACTGAGATAACCAGATAAGAAAAGTAAGGTTAGCAAAACAGCTAGATTTCTCTGTCGCATGGGTGAGAAAAAAATTACTGTTGTACAATCAGGTACAATATAAATTATTATGAATTCATTCCCAGCATCATATAAAAGTAATTGATGGATAAACGAATGAGATCGGTGCTAAAAAAATCTGATACCCCAACATCTGGGGCCCCTCTAATTGTAGATCAGGCCTATCCCGTATTCCAAGTGAGGTGCCCGTCGGGCTTGTTGAAAAAAAAAATAATTTGCCTGAGGAAACTCTGACCGCACTGGTGAAATGTGTAAATGTATTTTCAAGATGTTGACATACCTGCCATAACAGGACACAATCTAAATCAGATCAACACTATCCAGTGTGAAATTGAGATGATTTTAATCAAATTGAAGCATGGTGTGTCATGCTAAAAATACGATTTTGTACTCCGAAACCTCCTGACACAGATGTGTTTTGAGAAAACACAATTTTCAGTAATCTTCAAAAGAAAAAACAACAATAAACCACCACTTTCAGTATAAACCCATTACATGTAGCATGTATAAATGGTAAACGGTCATGATTGGAGCTGATGTACAACTATCCCTTGGGCAGTTTATATAGCAGCAATTAAAGGCAAAGAGGTCAGGTATAAACCACCATTTCACATATTACTTGATAGGCTGACAATAACTACTGAGATGTATGAAGGCTGCAGTGGGTGAGCCCATTGTGCTAATTTGCATAGGTAGGATCAGGAAGTGCCTGATGGTGTACAAGCACAAAAGTTATTACATATTATTGCCTCAAATGAGAATGTTTAAGCCATATGTATTATATTTTTGACAAGTTTGTGAACAGCGGCAACTTTTCTTTGAAGTCGGATTTTAATGTATATATGAAATGTGTTTAGTCTGAATATACCTCGCTGTTTGTTTGTACACCTCTACTGATTTAAAAAACGAAATGCATAAATGATTTAGGAAACAATTAGCTTTCAGCAAAGCCCGACAAAAATAAATTTCAGAACTCTTGGTTGACGGAGTTTTACTTCATTAAGCACATCAGTGGGGAAAAAAATAGATAAAGGGGAGGGGGACTATTAGTTCTTTGCACATACTGCAAACAACACATTGACATACGTCAGCTCTGTCCTGACCAGGATTCCCTCAGAGAAATCATTAGAGAAGTTTGAACACCAGGACCATCCAGTCCATAGTGAGTGTAGTGATGAACACTAATGACACTTGCATTGCCTCAAACCACTTTCAGCCCTATTGAATTTATATTTGAATTGTAGCTATTGACATTGCAGCATTGTGTGACAATATTAAAAAAGGGGAAATTTTGGGGTATGTCAAAATTAAGTCTGGTCTTGTGGACTTTCAGTCTGGGTTTGTGAATTTAAGTCACTAGCCTGAGCCTGTGTCAGAAAAAAGTTTTCTTTGAGCACTGCAGATAAATAAAACTAGAATGTATTTTGCTGCCAGGTTACAAGGAAAGAAAACTTTGCATTGTGACAAGAAATACAATGACTGTAGATTGGTAAATCTTAAACTTTCAAATTGGAAATTCAGAAACATTTGATGGTGCTTTACTTGGGTGGTTGGCCATGCAAGGAAAACTTCTGAGTAGCCTGTTTGTAATAGTTGATGTCAAAACTTACGGTAATTATTGAACATACTTCAGTAAAATGTAGCAGTCTCAAACAGCAGTGTAACATTGTTTGTTTGAGTGTCACTTTTTATTAAAAAAAAAAAGAGTGTACAAAATTTTTCCTGAGGTTTGATTCGTAGGCCATAAATCTAATAACTCAGAATGACTCGAAGATGCGGGAGAAGAGTTCCTAATGAATGACATAGCTTCCAGGAGCATTTTCATAGTAATTATTTTCTTTTTTAGGCTGATGCAGATCATCTTCATCGTCCGGTCATCTCGCCATCTCCTCCACAAAGACCAATGACAATTCCTCCATGGTCACTATCTTCTTCACCGAGGTCTCTATCGCCATCATCACCAACACCTTTCATGAGGTTTCTAACACCTCCTCCGCGGTTACCAGCAGAACATTTAAGACCAAGACCTCCTCAGTCTGTATCGTCAAGACATACAGAACCATATAATTCTGAGAGAACTGCATGGGATATGAAAGGCAATTTCCAATAAATAGCAATTACTTGTGTGTGTGTGTGTTTGTGTGTGTGTGTGTGTGTTTGTGTGTGTGTATATATATATATATATATATATATATATATATATATACATATATAATTTTACACCTAACCAGGACCAAGACAAGGCACTTCAATGTAATTTGGCATGAATTCATGCTTCTAAGGTCAACTTGTTTTGTACAGATACATGCCCATTAAGGACAGTTAGAATAATTAATGATGATAATTATATATATGCTCTCAGTTTGATATAAATTAAGTGTCCCATTTTTATTTCATTTCACAGGGATCAGTTATGTACAGTTTCTGTTTAATTTTATTTAAAAAATGTTACTAAACTAAAAATATGGTGCACCCTACCTTTAGTAGGTATTGATGGGAAAAATAAACTTTGAGTGGTGAAGGGAGGTTGCTTTAGAGGAGAGGTAAATATGTAGATGAAATATTGAAAAGAGAAAGTCCGACAATATGTGGATACAAGAGGATTTAGTTTATGGTATGTGACCATAGAGGGATGTTGCATTTTAGTTATTAGGCAGCAGTTTGGAGTGGGTTTCATAGCACCAACCTTGGGGAGTGGGGTGGGTGCGTGGGTCTAACTTTGTACCTGCATGTACATTAATTGTACATTCTTGTCTAAGATTTTGTGTGTAGATATTTTCCATACATTTATTCATGGAAACATGAAACTTGGCAAGAGGATGCATCTTGAGGATTATGGAACCTTCATTATAAAAATAGGTCACTGTGATATACATTTCATTATTCATTGACCTTGGTTAAATTTGTGTTTGAAGTTTCTGTTTATGCTAGAATCATTAAAAAAGATGATTTGATGCATCTTTATTAGTGCTACTTTCCTTACCACAAAGGTAGGTTACTGTGACATAAGTTTCACATTTTACTGTCTTAGGGAAAGTTTTTGTGTTTAGCTCATGACCAAGTTTTTGTGCACCTTGTATATATACTGTTATATTCATGAAACTTGGTGAGATTCATCTTTGTGTGCGAGTACTACACCTTTGACACAAAAATAGGTAAACTTGACCTGTGTTTCATGTTTCACTGATTTTGGTAACATTTTGTGTTTGAATTCATTTCTCAAATTCTGTTCATGATATAATTGGCAAAGTAGACAGTTTTATGCATCTTTGTTAGTAACACAGTCTTCCCACAAAAGCATGTTGCTGTGAACTCTATTTCATATTTGTCTTGCTTACGTTAAGGTTTTGCATATTGCTCAAGAACAGATAGGCTTTTTGTACCCAGCATACTTACTATTTTACCGAGATTAATAAACTTGTTGAAGGCATGTGTCTTGATGATTACTGCTCCCTTGCATGTTAAAGTTATAGCTAAAGCTATGTTCATGGCAGAATCATCAAACATAGATCATTGTATATATCATTGTATGTATATGTATTTGTACCACACTATTATAAAAAAAGGTCATGATGACCAAGATTTCACATTTTACTGGCTTTGTTTTTTTTTGTTGTTTTTTTTTTTTAATTTAGCTCAGAACAAAGTCGGTTTACATGCCGTCTTACCAGGATTGATGAAACTCAATGAAGGGATGCATCTTAATGAGTATTAAACCCTCTTCATAGAAGTAGGTCACTATGACTTATTTTTCATACTTCACTGGCTTGGGTTCAGCTTCAAGCACTGTTTATGTCAAAATCATCAAACTTGATGACTGTATGCATCATTATTAGTACTACAAGTTTACAGTTAAAGGAAGTTATTGAAACTACATGTCACATTTTACAAGTTATTGCATTTAGCTCATGACCACGTTGGTTTTTCATCTAATGTATAATCATGGATTTACAAATTTTATAAATATCAGCTTGCCTGGGGCAGGCTGACTGGAAAATTGAATTTGCCCTTGGAAAAATATAATATCCTTAACATGAGTGAAGCAGTAAGATAAAATATGGTATGTTTTAAGGAAATCATGTTAGATTTATTGAGACTTTTGTTTTCTTTGTATCTCTGTTGGTACCGTAAAACCATATGCTGATAATTAAAGTTATCCAAAAATATATATGTAAATAATACATGTAGTTAGATTTGTAGGTTAGAAAGTGTTAGAATGCAAACATAGTTCTAAGAGCAGCAGCAGATATGTACATGTATGTAGACAGATAAATGGATAGGTGGACAAGATTTTGGAAATACAGTGTGACCCTGCTATAACACAGTAGTTGGGAGCCATAGAACCAGACCGTGTTATAGACCGAACCGTGTTATAAGCAACCAGGTCAGCTGAAGAAAATGATGCATGTACCTGAAAAAATGTGCGGTAATAAATGTGAGCGCAAAATATGTGCTTCATTGGCACAGGTTATCATCTTAAATCAATGCATATTAAATGAGAAATACACCTTTAGTGAAAACAGAGAAGGCATATATATTGCATATATAATATTTTACTTTATTCAGAGAACCACACATTGGTACATACTTGTGTATACTATTTATACATGTCTAATGTATAGCAATGAATAAAGCCTCAACACCGTGTACTCACCCGCAAATCACGTCACATACATTGAATCCAGAATACAAGTAATTCCATCGAAAATATGCACACACACAGATTTAAAATATTCAATAATTTTGTTACAGGTCATAAAGGTCTGAAAACAGTGGAAAAAAATAGCACAATCACGTAACGAATGATGAGGCACGTTTACTTTTCAGTACGTCCCAAGTTGGTAAAAGTTTGCGTCTTAAGCGCCGTCCGTAGAGTTCGTAAGCATAAACTTTCTTCCTGTAAAAAGGAAACTTTCACAGCACAGTAAAAGTGTTCCAGTCACGTTGGAAACTGAAACAATTCATCAGATTTCATTGCTTTTATTTAAGTTCGGTACTGATTTCCTTTGAAGAAAGGTTCTTTGTTTTTGTTGAAGATTGTAGTCGGCTTTCTTTGATGAAGGGTACATGCGTTATTGAAGTTACCGCTAAAGGACTGCTTTGGAGAACCAAACAAATGCCCATTTCTTATTGTGGCGGCAACATCAAAAAATTGTATTGCATGATTGAGACTGATTTTTTCCCATTTGCTTAGTATGTTTTCATTACAATCGGTGCTTCAAAAGTAATGTTTTCTTTGAAATTTCAGCTACTATTCTATCTGGGTATATTTGTTTTAAATGAATTGGCCGTGTATGGTCAATTGTAGTTGATGTTCCTCCCTGCCTGTTGAATAGACAAGTGAGAGCTTTGCTTTTTGTTTTTACATTTGTGGTAGTGGAGTGATGCTGCCTTCCACGCATGCGTCAGAAATTTAAAGAAATGGTAAATCGACGATAGAGATGCAGGTGTTCTGGTCTGATGACAGGGATTACTATAGAAAATGTGAATGTTCTGAAAGATTTAATTCTGAGTGAAAAGAAGAGGAATTTTACTTACCATCCACATACAAATGTCAGTCTATGTAAATATATTAGTTACTAGCGAGCGGCCGAAAATCCGACAAAAGATAGAGTACGAGATAATGCCTCGTCCGGTTGATCTCCGCTACCAGAAATGTAAATTTAAAAAAAAAGCATACAGTACTCGTGCTAGATGTCAACATAAGCGGATTATGATATAACAATGCACTGTTAAGATGGTTTGTCAACATGGACAAAGAATTTGTTTATGTAACAATAGATAAATTTCAGTGCATTTTATATCAACTTTGCGGCTTCCTTTCATTGGGCCTCTGAATTTCTCCACTCCAAACCAATGGTTGTATATACAAGTTTAAACAGCCAACAATGTCGCCAATAAAAAAAATCGCCAGATGGTGTATTTTGCTGCCAATAAGGGAAACAAAATCGCAATTTGCGACATTGGCGTAGCCCAGCGCGATTCCTGAATAAACTTTTTACACGTTATTTTTTGAACTTTTAAGAAGAAAACATTATTTTTTCGTGTATGAGAAAAATGCATATAAAATTTCAGGAGCCACGCCACGATCGTCTTGTATTATTCATACGCGATCTCTTCCCTAAAATGAAAATAAACTTTTTTTGTTTTTTTCATGCTTTTAAGAAAGAAATTTTTTTCATGTACGAGAAAAATACATGTATATGAAATTTCAGGAGCCACACCATGACCGTGTTATTTCCGAATTCGTGTTATAACGGAGCATGCTTTAGCAGGGTCACACTATAGCTACATTTTTAAGAGGGAGAGAGAGAGAGAATTGAAACAAGACTGTAATGACTCATTTAATCTCTTAACTCAAGGATTTGTGAACACTTATTTCATCCATTTACTTAACAGTTATCATGTAGTGACCTTCAAATCAGTGAATGCATCAAAACATTTCAGTCTGACATTTGAGAATGATTTGAAAACAGTTATTTTTATCAAGTCCCTTGAAATTATCATGTGAACATGATATCAAATGCCACTTGTGGATTCTGCATTTTCCTAACGTCAGTCACACATTGAACAAAATCCTCCTAGTACTTGATCATACAGATGAGTGCCATTTATTTCCAAACACCCACAGTAAAGGAAATATCATGAGATGTTTTTTTAGCAATAAACACCTAATTGCCATGCAATCGGCGGCATGCATCAAAACAGTCTTTGAAAAACCATTGTTTTGAGTTGGCAATCTGACAGACTGCCAGAGGCTAACTTTGGACTGGAAAGTCAGCAAATCCCTGATGTGTACAAATATTACAACTACAATGTAACTGATCAGTTAAAATATAAATATTTATTCCTTCTTTGTCAAAACTAATTTTAAATAGTAAATATACACATTATCATTTCTCCACGAAAAATGTGACACTGACCTGGACATTGGCTACAAGATGGAAATAACACATGGAATAGATGAAAGAAACTGTAGCCAGGTATGCAGACAAAGAATGAGCTACATATAAATGCTAAATAAAGGTGCTGATAAATGTATTGTGGCAGGATATTATCTTTGCAGAACATAAAGCAATAATAGGTGAAAATGACCCTTTGTTGGTAAATTAGCTTGCAAAGAGTTTACATATTTTACCCATATCATTTACATGGAATACAGATTCTTGTTTCTTGTATCCCTATCTCATAGCTGCCAACCCTCACGATTTTGATGTGAATTTCAGGACTTTTTCAGTGATTCATGGATTCACGCTGCATGCCAAAAAATTGCAAATTCTCCACTTCTCAATTATTTTAAATCTTTAATAAAATAACCGATTTCCCATTAAGTGCTAGTTGTGATATTGGCAGTTGCCGAAAGGGTCCAGAGTTGCTGGTTGCGATATTAGTAGAACTATAGCCGATTGATACAGTTGGCCCGATAGCAAGCATTTTAACGTATTTTAATACTATATGTATAAGAGTAGCATTTCAAATGCTTTTGAGAGAAACTGGGGCCTAACCAGAATTTTGCTCAGCACATGCGCTGCCAACACTGATTTGAATTACCGTTCGGCATCAATGTTGAAAATGTCTTCACCACCAAGGAAAAAGAAATGTATTGCACAAAAAGTGAAGTTAAGTTTGGAATATACCAAAAATTGGCTGTGCATTCAGCCATCAAACACCGATATACATCATGCTTTTTGCACACAGTGTGCAACAAATTTTAGCATTGAACATGGTGGCAGAGATGAGATGTGAGGAAGTACATTGGTAACAAAAAGCACATACCAGTAGGGGTTGGGAAAATCAAAATTGGGAAAATTAAGAACTCCAGCAGATTTCAGCTCTGGAATATTTATACCATTGACGGAAGACCCGCAAGCTACCAATGCTGAAACATTGTGAGTTTTCTTTCGAACACGATCTACCTTTATCAGCTGGATCCCATGCTAAACATTTGTTCTGACAAATATCCCCGGACTCGAAGATCGCTTCATGAATTCATGTCAAAATTCACTACTTTTTGTCCCTATTTTCACTAATTGCGAGCCTGGAGGGTTGGCAGCTATGCTTTCTCATTTATTTGAACTTGCCTGAACCAACGTTGAGAAGTTGGGCAAGAGGATTTATTAATCCATGGTATAATACTATTTTACCTGGAATCATGAAACTTGCTGGGGGTGAGGTGCATCTTGATGGGTACTAACCCCAGATCTTAAAAGTAGGTCACTGTGCCCACTTTTCACATTTCACACACACGGGTTCAGTTTTATGGTTTTACTGTTTGGCTTGAAACACTGAAGTTGATTATTGTTTACATCTCATGTATTACCAAACCCATTCCAGAAAGAATGCTGTAATTTATATTTCAGATTTTCTTTTTTTGTCAAAGGTTCAGGTATTGCATTTAGTTCTTCATGTCAAGAATTTTTGGCATGTTACATGCATTCTGTTTCTTCCTGGAATAATGGAACTTAGGAGGAGATGCATTTTTGTAGGTTCTACATCCTTTTTGCAAAAAGACATCTCTGTAACCTGTTTCTCATGCTTCAGTGGCTTCATTGAAATTATATGTTAATAGTTCATTTATTGGATGCTGTGTTTGTTCCAATCATAAAACTTGATAATTGGATGCATATATGTTTCTACTACACTCTGAAACTAAATAAGGTCATTGTGACCTACATTTTATGCTTGAATAACATGGGTTTAGTATTTGTATTTGATGATCATGCAGATTCATACCAGCTAGACCTCTGTACTTCCTAGCTTACACAGAAATACTTTTCTGACCATTGTAATTGGAAGTAGAATAAACTTTAATGATTAGTGGCTATAAATTATGTTGTGTTATGTTACCCATAACAGGTTAACTGTACTTTGCATGTTAATGAGTATTGAAATTTGATGAATGGATGCCATACTGCATGCATTTCATTGAGGTTGCACTTGTAGTGGCTAATCAAGGTAATTGTTGGTGCATGAACTCCGTTTGTACTCTGGCTGTCACTCCAACAATAATAGCTTCTTAAGCAGATTTTGGAATAATGGTTTTGCTACAGGAAGATACAAACACGATAGTCTCTTATTTGTATCATTTCATTATCGTATTTCTAATTTGACATCATAGAAATGAATTTTCTTTTTTTCCAACTGCTGTATGCTTATACCCTTTCACAGTAGGTAGGTAGGTGGGTTGGTGGTTCATTTTGCTAGGTAGATGGTTTCACAATCTCAGACCTGCCAACCTGTATGATTTTGCCACAAGACTTGTGAAAATTACCCTTAAGATATGGACTTATGGCATAAAAGCAAAACCTATGGGAAAATGATCATTGCCAAAAAATCTGGATAATTGGTTTATCTGTGTTTGATTTGGATCCAGGTTTCATATTAGAATCAGTGAAATTAGTCGGGGAACCAGACTAACTTTACAACAGCACCTCGGATGCTTTAAATTGCACCTATTTTTCATGCGAAGATTCTGCATGATCAAACTGTTGATTATAGAATTTGTTTTAAAAATAGTGTCCAGCAGGTGATGCATGCTTAAGTTGAAAGGGAAAATAAGCCTCTTGAAAAGTGTTCATAATCAACACAGAAGAAAAAAAGGAATATTTAGATTCTTGTGAATAAAAGCTGGAAGGGACACAATTATGTTTATTGGACATCACGTGCCAGTTTGAGTACGTCTCGTGGCGGGAGATATGATTGAAATGGAAAAAGAACTTCGAAGAATTATGTCAGGTTGAGAGATAGCAACAAGCCATTGAGCTGCATAAGGTTTGGAACTAAAGTTTGTGCAACTGTCCAAGTGGTAAATAAAGTCTACATGTACTTTACAAACTTTTCAGTTGAACATAATGTTTGTCATCGCTGCATGTTTCAAATATTGAACTTTTAATTATGTTTTCCAGCTTTACAATAGCAGTTTATGATATTCTGTTACACCTTACTGAAAACTGGTCAAACTTACGGAAAATAATCAACTGCCTTGCTGAGATGGACTCGTCAGGGTTGGAAGGTTGCAATCTGTCAGGACATTACTGTCTGTATAGTGTCAATTAAAAGTTAACATTTTAAATTTTAAATTGTATAAAAGTTCAAATGTAAGGACAAAAGATTTCAAAAATCTTTAGACAAATTGGGCCAGATTATGAATTTATTTTCTGCATGATGGAAAATAGTTAAAGAAGAATTAAGTAGTCATTGATTACTCTCTAGATTTTAACCTTGACAGCAGAAGATCTCAGTTATCTGTGTCAGGGAAATGTTTTGATGAGAATTTGAATTTGAAATAGAGAACATCCAACACAACTAATATCTCTATATTAACCAGCATCATTTTTTTGTTAGGCATTGTTAGTATGGCTGGTACTACTTTATCCTTTGATAGACTTTCAATAAAATCAATGTAAAAGGGTTTAAAGAATTACTTTATACCAGTCATACACAATCCCTGATATGAGTCATGCACACAATCTCTATCGGAAAATTCTTTTCAATGAATTTCACAAATTGTACCAATATATTCAGGAATATGTTACTATCATCTGCTTCAGACAGTAATTTTAGATGAAACTGGACTTATCTGCCTATTAGTAATTTTAGATGAAACTGGACTTCATCTGCCTATTGTAAACTGGGCTTAAACTGGACATCATCTGCCTATCCTAAAACTGGACATCATCTGCCTGTCCTAAAACTTGACATCATCTTTCTATCCTAAAACTGGACTTCATCTGCCTGTCCTAAAACTGGACTTAATCTGCCTGTCATAAAACTGGACTTCATCTGCCTGTCATAAAACTGGACTTAATCTGTCTGTCATAAAACTGGACTTATCTGCCTGTCATAAAACTGGACTTGATCTGCCTGTCATAAAACTGGACTTCATCTGTGTATATTAAGAGACAGATCTCTCACGATGTAAAAATCAGTAAGAATTATTTGCTAATTTGGAGAATTATTTTTCTCCATAACATTTGGGAGATGTACATGTAGGTTACTTGACAATTATCAAGTCCACTTCACAGAATCAGTACTTACAATTACAGGAATATCAACCTATAGCAGCAACAAAGCACCTCATACAACACACCTCCAACCTATAGCAACAGCAAAACCCACTTCATACAAATCTTCTTGCACTTGATTAGTGTAAACACCTTTGATAACATTTCCTATTTTTAAGACTGTATTGGTTATTCACAGAAACTCGTTGCCTGGATCAGTGTAGTGATTAGAACATAAATTCATGATATAAAATGAGAACAAGTTTACAAGGAAATGCCAGGTAAGCATGACCTAATTGTCATTAATTTTATATACCATATGTTGCTCATATGTGTGCAGACATTTTTTTATTCAATCTTTGTTTGAAAAATATCTGTTGATTTTTATATGCTGAAGCACTTTCTGTTATGATATCTGTACATCCTTTCATCTGTTAACAATATGGATTCTGTGCAAGAACTACTGTGGTACTCCATATACAGTTGCCAAACCTTTTGGATGGCTTGCACTTGGGGTGGAGAAGAACACAATTGATTTTGGGGTCAAAAGCTCAGTGGTCAGTGTTACATACTGAAAGAAGAAAAAAGGTTTCTGTACAATAACCAGAGATGTTAGGTTTCCAAATTTGTGTGGGAATTCAGGCTTTTTGGACATTTTCTGTTCCAGAATTGCAGATTTGTTCTTTTATTATCTGGACTTATTCTGTTACTTGTTTTCTGCACTGATGTGTTACCATTATGATTGCAGTATTTGTAATAATGTTTTGATTGGTCCATCATAAGAATGACTGGTAGTTTTCAGTCAATGAACAGTGGTGTTGTAAATAACCAATGCATGTGTGTGTAATGGCATATCAGAGAAATCAGCTTTTGATATGTATTTTTGATCATGTTGAACAAATTAATGTAAAAAATAAGTGTGATATCACAGTGTAGACATCAGACATTGAAGAAAGGAGTAAGGATCAAGTTTAAGTATGAATGTCTGTAAGAAAAGTACTTTAATGGGGTCTGTATGTCAGACTACATTCGAAAATAAACATTCAGGGATGTGTGATGTGCACTGTGTGCAGTGACAAAGTTATGTATTGGTCATCAGACATTCAGGGTCAGAAAAACTGTATAAAAATATGAGAGCAAAAAAGAATCCAACACAAGAAATATTTATTAAACAGCTGCAGGAGCAATAAAAGGATGATTATGTTCAGAAATTGCATTCACAAAAGGAGATTTCTGAGGCAAGAAAGAGTTATTGTTAAAATGTAACAGTGCTGTGCTTCAGAATTAAATGCATATATATAAATGCAAATTGGTTTGTTAAATGGTCAAAGGTCATGGTCACTGACTGAAAGAAGAAAATGGTTTCCACCAAATAACTCATTATTTTCAGTTCATGCCAATTACTCCACCATCTATAGCTATTAATCTTTGTGGATGACATGCACATAGGGTAAAGAAGAACCATATGAATTTTGCAGTCAGTGGTCAAATTCAATTTGACTGAAAGAAAATGGTTTCGACTAAATTTGTGGATGGCTTGCACATGGGGTAAGGATGAATCTATTTATTTATGGGTCAAAAGGTTTTAGGTCAAGGTCATTGTGATCGAAAAAGAAAATTTGTTTCTGCACAATCAGTTTAATTTTCCATGATCCACAGTTATCAGGCATTGTGGATGATTTGCATTTGGGGTAAGGAAGAATCTTTTTTATTTTGGGGTCAAAAAGTCAAAGATCAAGGCTATTTTGACTTAAGCAAGAAAAATAGATTCAACACAATAACAGGAGTTATTTTCATCACATACCAGGAACAGACTTTGTAGATGGCTTGCACTTGGTTAAAGGAAGATGCCAATTGATTTTTGGTCAAAAAGTCAAGGTCACTGACAGAAACAACAAAGGTTTATTCTGCGCAAAATATTCAGTCGTCTACATAGAGGGCTATTAAACATGGGCCAGGTGTGTAATGTGCCATTCACTGTACTCTTGTTAACATCAGTTATATTTTCTTTCAGAATTTGAAGAAACAGATGGAGCTAACATAGACTCTGAAGAGCCTGATGACTTGCGATGTTTCCTTGATGTCCTGGGTAAGTAAGCTTTTAAACTACAAAATATACCTATTCATGAATAACTTACATGACTTTAATGCATTCAGACGTCTTCAGGGAAGCTGTGATTGGTAGAGCATTGGACTCGCAATCCAAGGGTTGCAGGTTCAATACTTAGTTCCAATTTCTTCATCATGATAGAGCCAATAACATGCTAAAAGTGCCATGAAAACCACCAATATTAACAACAGCTTTTAAGAGGAGAGCATGTGATGTTTCAACAAGTTTTTGATATGGTGAGCAACCAATCAAAGTAGATAATGACAAGGCCACATGTAGCATCTGGTAGAACTCGATGCCTTTTCATCAGTTAAGACAGGTTTTGCAGTCTTGTATATGGAACAATATTAGATGTCTGGTTAGAAAACATGGAAAAGTGGTTTTGAAGGAAGTATGTATCTTGGACTTAAATTGTTCTGAGATACTGCACATAAGAATTAGGCAGTGATTAATTCTCTCCAGGCATTGGATCTAGTTTAAAAGTACACCACCATTGTATTGATGTGCAAATATTACTGTTTTCACTACCTTGAAAACTGCCAGACCAGTCTAAACCAAATTGGCACAAAGCAACATGGCATAAAGGTCTTTCATATTTGCATAAATGATGCCAGTCTACCTTATGACTTTTTTTATCCAAACAAAAACATTTTTTTGCACATTTCATGTTGAATGAGTAAGTGTTAATCATTTTCGGTCAAAATCTGTTTTTTAGTTAAATCCAGTAGTTGGATAATCTTCATTTCCAATATCAACAGCTGCCATTGTGAAGTTGAGTTGAAATAACACTTGCCAAAGAAAAGGTTTAATCATAACAGCCACTATAGGAAGGAATACACCATTCATTTTGGTCCATTTTGAAAGATGATACTTGCGATTCACCACTTCATAACTGCCTTGTGAAACTCTGATTCAGTTTTCATTTAGTCGGCATTTCTGGAAATGATGCCACTCAGACATCCAATATGATTGCCACAGCGGTTATCTTGAAAATCTGGTTATCATTAGTCCATTTGAATTGATGGTCATATTAACACTGGACTGATTTTTTTTTTAATATAATATCTAGCGATCGTAAACAAAAAGGGTACCAATCTTACCTCCAATATGACCACCATGGAAACCATCTGTGCAGTGTTTTTAGTTCTCCAGAATGGAAAGTCCTGTTGACATGGGGTTTTCACCAGAAGACTTCTTATAACCTCTAATTGGTCCAAAATAAATATTATCACAATCAGACTTTAAAATTTATTGCCATGGTGACCATTTTGGAAACCTATCTGTGGGGGTTGTCGTATTGGTGTTTCAGCAGAAGACCTTGCGGTGTCTAGTTGTTTGTAAATATACATGGTGCTGATCTGACACCTAATATGGCTACCATGGTTGCCATTTTGAATATCTCATTATCATTACTTGGCCAGAATGCATGGTTGTCATCTACATGGGAATTTCACTAAAAGACTTCTTCTAATATCTGGTTGGCCCTAAATAAAAATGGCATTTATATGGTCTCCATTATGGCCACCAGGGCAGACATCATGATAAAGTCATTACTATCCTCCTATGTCTTATTAGTGCAACAGGTCCAGTTTTGTTATTTTCTTTTGCCTCGACTGCTGCTGTGTGATGGCCTCTTGTCTGTTGTCCATTTGTAAGTTAGTGCAAGTTTGTTCTTGCTACTTCATCTAAACTGCTCAGAAAATCCATGAAACTATATGTACATGTCCTATCCAATTTAACTGGCAAAGAGGCTTTCTTGAAAATCATGTTTTCTCTGCTTCTTCAGAATGGTCATAATAACATAGGGTTTTCAAACACTGACTTCTTATTATGTCTAGTTGATTGTACGCGAAAATAAAGATCTGACATCCAATATGGCCACCATGGTCACTATATTGAAAATCTTGTATGATGTCTGATTGAAAAGGGTGCTGATCTGACATTCGCTATGATCACCATGACTGCCATCATGAAGATATTGTTATCACTATGCCTCTCTACAGAAAGTTACATTTAAAGGAGCTTCCACAAGAAAACTTTTTTAGGTGTCTAGTTGGTGCTAAATGGTACTGCTGATCTGATGTCCAATATGGTCATGATTCTGACAATATTGACAGCCTATTGCTGCTCATCCTGAAAAGAGGCCAGCTTAAAAACCTTATCATTAAAGAAAATCAGACTTGGTTTGAACACAAATAAGTTATGAAGACGAAAATGTTTTACCTTGGATTCCAGGAAATTCATTATGACCAGAAGAGTGTCAGTCCCTTCATGGGACTCTTGTTATGGATTGCCATGAAAATTGGTAAATATTATGGTCATCGTCTAAAGATATCTTCATTGACAAATTAGTTTGTTCCATCAGTTTTACGACCATTTTGTCTTTTCTTTATTGCAGCGTATGACACAAATCATGTAACTATAACTAGTCCTGCAGTTTTTGAAAGTTTGAAATGAAATTGGTAAATATTATGGACATCGCTGGAAGATTTGCATATCAGAAAATCACATTGCTGTTAGAGTTTTTAGCTCTAATGGTTTCGGACTTGTTGGTCATCCATTGTCTGTCGTCTGACATGTGTCAGTTAACACAAGTTTGTTATCAGTATGCCTCCTGAACTACACAGAGGACTGCAATGAAACTTTAAAATATACATCACAAGGTCTTGTTGGTCCTAAATGAAAATGATTCTTGCCAGAAATCCGTCTTGAAAATATTTTGGCAATTCCTGAATGGATGTTCATATCAACATGTCTTGATGGACCTACATGAAAATGGTATCAGTCTCCTAGTCAGTGTGGCCACCACAGCAGCCATCTTGAAAATCATGTTCTTGATACTCAAAGTGAAAAGTTATACTATTGTGGAGTTTTTATGGGAAGACTTCTTATAATGTCAAGGTAGTCTTAAATAAAAATTGTGCAGATCTGAAATAGGGCAACCACTGCAGTCATCTTGAAAATCATATTGCTGTGCCTCTTCGATGGAAGGCTATATTGATACTGAATTTTCACCACATGACTTCTTGCGCTTTCTAGTTGGTCCTTAGTGAAATGATGCATCTCTGACATCATTAAGGCTGACAAAGCAGCTGATTTTGAAATCTCATTGCCCAAGAATATCAGAGATCGTTTCAGCACTTATTATTGTAGCGAGAAAGAAGAAATGGTGTCATCTTCAGTTCCTGGAAATTTAGTTTAGACAGTAGTGCATCAGTCCATGCAAGGGATTCTTGTTCAGTCTACTTATCAAAAACTCAAAGAACTTATTGGATGGCCTGTTTTGATTCTTCTTCAGAATTGATGGTTATCTTGACATAAAGTTTTCATAGAAATATTTCTAATGAAATCTTGTTGCTCCTGAATGAAAATCATGCACAATATACATCCAGTTACAATTTACATATTGGAAATATTGTCTCTAATTTTCCAGAATGGATGATGATATTGATACTTTGTTTTCCTCCAAAAAGTCTTCTAATGGTGTCTAGATTTTTTTTAGATCTGCATCCAGTATACGCCCACAGTGGCTAATTTGAAACTCTTGTTGCTTGAGAAATGGTTTCAACGCTTGGTAGTTAAATAGCAGATGTGATCCTATCTTGAATTACTGGACATTGTGGAAGGTAGAGCAACAGTCCCTTCTGAGGACTCATTGCACAGTAGACTCATCTCCGTGATGTTGCACATGGGGTGAGATTTGGGAGAGGCAAGGATATATTTATGTTAGCAATTGCTCACCAGCCCTGGAGCTTGAATTCTGTAATTGTCCTTTGTTTTCGTTTCAGATAATGTCAGACAAACCCTGCTTGATAAAATGGATATAGTGGTCAGGAGGGAATTTGTGTTCGAAGACTTAAACAGAATCTATGGTGGAGAAGAGGAACCAGAAATTCTACAGCACAAGATTCGTGTGGAATTCGAGGGGGAAATGGGAAATGATTCTGGAGGATTGACCAGAGATATGTTTGCCTTGTATTGGAATTATATTACAAGGGTTTTTTTCCATGGAGAGGCAGCTAAAGTTCCATGTGTGCCCAAATCAAGGTTTTTGGAGGCACAAGCCATTTTTCGAGTTGCAGGAAGAGTCCTGACTCATGCCTTGCTGCTAACAGGATCATTGCCATTAGATATCAGTGTGTCATTTCTTTGGTCAGCCATAAAACCCTCTTTACCTCCTGCAGACGAGATAGTTCTTAAGGATTTCTGCAAATTTGTTTCAGCAGCCGAAGCAAGGGCTATAGGAAAGGGTCTAGAGGGAACAGCAGGTACATTATATTTCATTCCTAAATTAAATATTCTCTATGCCATAATTAGGTTATAGCAACCTATTTAATTAATTTACTTAAACCATCATCATCTTCTGGTAAATATCATCGTGTAATAGTTTCACAAATTAATCTTGTGCTAAAATCAGAGATGTAAAATCATTCCTTTAAATCAACATTTATGAAACTTGTCAAACAATTTCAATCTTTTCCAGTCCTAATTTGTTGCATGACAAAATAGACAGATTTTATTGTAGCAAACAACAGCGAAATTACTTTGCAATACATTTGGATGCCTCAGTTGCTATGCCTTTCCTTTTGTATGATGTCGTGAAGCGATTTGTGCTGTCATTTACTCCCGTTACACTTGCTACGTGTAAAACAATTTGATATGAATATATTTTAGTAACACAGTAGGCATGTATAAAAAGGTATTCCATACATCACACTTTAATTTTACTCTTTATCTTTCAAGCTGTTTGTAATTAAGGAATGAAATTTGGTAGACTTATAGATCTGATAACCCTTATAATTTAAGTCTTATGAAATGGCCCTTAAATTATGAACTTAAGGAATAATTTCCAAAATACACACATATGATCATTTTGGTCAGATTTGGATATTTGCTTGTCTCTGTTTGGATGAAAATCAGGAAATGCAACAGTTACCTTTATTGACTATTGTGTCATGCTGATTTGAGAATGTCTTTAGATAATTCAAGGTCATAGTCATAACTCAGTCTTTTTTTGGTCCTCTTTTATTTTTTGTCATTGTAGAGGATGGCATCATTGATATAGGCATAATAATTATCTGGACCAGATGTTTTCATGTTCATTAAATGTTGGAATGTTGATGGAGAATTTTTCTTAAAAAATGGCATCAGTTTTATACTGGTCAAGTCATCTGGACTTGCAGATACTGAAATTTCTTTCACTCTTTCCATGAGTAGAATTTGTCAGAATCCTTTTAAAAGGTCAAAATTGTTGAACTTTTTTTGTTAAATTGTTGAACTTTTTACTACACTTTCTGTTCCACTCAATAATTTTTGAGCCATTTAACTTGAACCATGGCAAAACTATATATCATCGATAGAACTTTGAAGGTGTGTTGCATATTGCACTGGTGGTTCTATCGTCAAGGTCACAGATTAATATTTTAAGGTTTTGAGGCACATGAATGAAGCCTGAAAGGTCACTGAGGTTTTTTTTTTCTCACCTTTTCTGATAAATATCATTTATCTGAAAGTGACAAGATTTTGATATGACATTCTCTCATTTTAAGGTATGTGTTAAGAAATGCCATTTAAAAAATAAACATCTGTAACAGATTGTATGTTAATATATTTCCATTTGACAAAGAAAGCTTCTTCACCCTTGAAAGTAGAGTAAGAGAACATAATGATTATTGAGAATCACAGGTTTGAGGTTACTCTGAGCTCTTCCCCTTGCACAGTTATACACACGTTAAAGAGAAATAAAATATTAAGATATAAAATGTATATATTTCAGCACAAAAACCTATAGCAATTGGCAAAATAATACATGTTTGTGAAAATATGAACCCATCAGTTATGCAACAAGAAGTCAAAAGTGAGCATGACTGTTGTTTTCTAAATCTTGTCTTTATATTTTTATAGGTGTGTATTCTGATGTTTTGATGTCACAGCTGATGGACATGTTCACCAGATTTGGAATGAATAACATACCATCACCCAGGCATTTTAGGCAGCAAGTAATGACGATAGCAAGAGTAGAGTTGATAGCAAAACCATCATACTTTGGGCAGATTATGATGAGTGGTATTCCAAATGTGTGGATGACAAATCTGTGGGGCTGCATCTCAGAATATGGCCTGATTGAAATGTATAGAAACCTTCAGCCAACGCCACAGAAAGTGCTCCAAAAGTTGAAGACAGAAACAGATGAAGAGTACCTTTCCAATCCACAGCAACTGGCATTCATCTGTTTGAAAGACTTTATCAGATGCCTTGACAGTGAAGCCCTAGCTCAATTTCTGCATTTTACAACTGGCAGTACCAGCATGCCAGCAGAGCCAATTGTTGTTAGTATTAATAATCGCACTGGGCTTAACCGGATTCCAAAGGCACACACACATGGCCCGGTGTTGGAGATCAGCACAGCTTATTCATCTCCATTAGAATTCAGACATGAGTTGGGAGCAATCATATTTAAGGATCAATTGTATGCAATGTCTTTGGCCTGAATATTTTTGCTGCGCAGTACTTTTGAAGATCAAATTAATTGATAATATTTTTTTTCATATTTGGGTTCTCCATTATCTGTAGTCTAATAGTAATTTCTGGTTTCATCATTGTCTTTAGTCAGATAGTAATTTTCTTACCTCTGTTTATTTACTTTTATTGAAATATGTTGTAGAAAACAAATATGTTGATGTTTTTGTATGCATTAATGATAGTTTGAAAGGCTGAGTTAGTATATTTTTGATAAATTATTGTTTCTATTCTCATAACACCCAACTCATAATAGCGTATCATTAGAATTCTTTGCTATGAAGTATGCTGTTACATGTGTTGATTAGATGGAAGTTTTAGTTGTTGGTATGAAAACCAAATTTATCTGCATCACATCTTTCATCTAAAATTTGTGTTTTCCTGATTTTGAGGATAAGTGATATCAGCTGTATAGTTTCAAGTGAGTCAGGGGGCCCCGAGTGGCCGAGTGGTCTAAAGCGCTCTCCGTTACGGATCACTGCCATCTCACCTCTGTCTGCGTGGGTTCGAGTCTAAGATTCGGCGAATGTGGATATGTGAGAAAGCTTGCCAGTAGCTTCTCGTGGGTCGGTGGTTCTTTCCGTGGATTTCCCGGTTTCTTCCTCCACCATTAATACTGGCCGCCATGTATAGCCTATCGTGTGCTGAAAAACGGCGTTAAGCCCCACGGCAACAACAATCAAGTGAGTCAGGTGTATTGTAGATGTAAAAAGGTGCATAGAAGTCAATAAAAGGAGTGCTTAGTGTAACTTTTAGGTGATATATTTTTTAGATGTAATCAATAAAAGGAGTGTTTAGTGATAGATTTTATTAACATGCCGGAGAATAATTAATTCTCTGAGATAGATTTATTCTAACATAAAGAACCATTTACCTGCATTCATTCTCTATCACAGTCATTCTAAATTAAAAATGATGCTGCCAATACTGGATCAACTAAATTCCCATTGTTTAGCTTGGTGCTTTATGGCACAAGAAAACACAGGTAGGTTATTGAGTGATCAAGCAATTTGAGTAAAGTGCTTTGCCCAAGGACACAAACACATTCGCTGTCGCACAACGATCCAGTGGTAGGATTCGAACCTGCAACCTATCAGTCATGAGTCTGTCAGGCCAACTGCTGAGCCTCAACAGCTCCTCAATTCCTATTGTAAAATGGGGTTTATTATGCAGGGTCTGTATTTGCAGATTACTCTGTTTCGATTGGTCAGTATTGTATGTGATACTTGTCATGCTACCCCAAACGTTTGAGCCTCTTGACTTTGCAGACTAAATAATCTTGTGGATAAATATTCATCTTTCAGTTCATTCAATTAAAGTCACAAAAAAATGTATTGTGCTTGGTGATAGGGTTTAGTATGTAAAGTAATGATTTGTGTGTTGTTGTTGAGAATATGACATATTTTTTTGTACATTATTAGACTTAATTTTTGTCAGTGGTTATTTTATTTGCTGCTAAATGCCACCATGTGGTTACGTGTGCTCTGTAAAAATAATGTCAGTAGAAATTTCCCATTTTGGGATTCTGGCATGGCTTCCCATAGTCATGTTAAATGGTAAGTTGGTACAGGAATATATTGCTATTCACTATTAGATTCAAAAGTCTGATAAAATAAGATAAGAAGTTGGAGGAATCCATTGCTGCTGATTATTCTATTGAAATTCTTTGATGCAATAATTTAGTCAGTTTTTGGTATCAAAACTTCTTATGAATATTATGGAATCTTGTAGTGTAAAAATAATTAATTCAGTCCCAATTTTTGAATTGTTTCAGAATTAAAGGCACTTGTTCATCTTGGAATTCATTGTCTTTATTTTTGTTATTGTTATGGTCACTTTTAAGAAGAGATTAGCGTTGCTTTTAAAGTTAGTTAATTATAAATTAAATTAATCATTGTTTTCAAAATGGCATATTTTCATAGTAAGTGGAAATTGTTTGAAATTCTAAATAGGTCACCAAGTTGTTTTATATTTTCACAGTTCAACAGCAGTCTGTTTGGTGTGCGATACTGAATACCAGCTTTAATTGTATTTTACTTGGGCTTAGAGAATTTCAAAGCTGTAATAATTGTATATTTAAGGAATACATTTATTGCCACTAAATGCAAATGGAAATATTTAATTTATACTTTTGTAAGATTCACTGCATATTGAACAGAAAATTCTTAAATAACTGTAGATCAGCGCAAAATGCTGCACACCATTCGTTAAGGGTGGAAATGGTGTATAGCACACATGATCCTAGGATAAGTTGCCTTGCTGCATAGCATCAGTTATTTTATGATATTTAAAATATTGTATAGCTTACATCAGTGTAGGAGAGTGGTCAGTTGCTGTGTAGCATCAATCACTTAAAATGGGATTAGTTGCTGTGTAGTATTAATTACTGTATTTGGGATCAGCTGCTGTGTAGCATGAATTGTTATAGAATGGGATCAGTTGCTGTGTAGCATCAATCACTTAAAATGGGATTAGTTGCTGTGTAGCATCAATCACTTAAAATGGGATCAGTTGCTGTGTAGCATCAATCACTTAAAATGGGATCAGTTGCTGTGTAGCATCAATCACTTAAAATGGGATTAGTTTCTGTGTAGCATCTGTTTTTTTAGAATGGAATCTGTTGCTGTGTAGCATCAGTTATTTTTAGAATGGGACCAGTTGGTGTTAGTATACATCACCTTAGATTGAAATGAGTTGATTTATATCTATTATTTTATGATTGTTGAAATTGTTAGATTGTTGTTAGATAGGTTAGGTTTCTACATACCATCAGTTCTAAATTACAGCAGGCTGTATAGAGACTCTCCTGTCAAGCAGTTAGCTTTTTAGCTCACCTCTGTGTAGTACTGGAGAGCTATTGTATCACCCCCGGCATTGGTGTCATTGTCTGCACTTATAAAAAGATGTACATATGTGCAACCTCAGATGCATCTCAATCATGTTATTCGTATTGATAAGAACTAGACCCCTATCACAAAGTATGTCACTGTGACACTTTTCACGGAGTTTTATGTTATAAGTTTATTTTACAAGCATTGATTGCATCTCTTAATACAACATGCCTACAAGAAAAGGTCATTGTGACCTACATTCAGCAAAAAGTTCAGTTTTTGTGTTGAGCTCATGATCATATAGTTTGTTGGGTTATTTACTTTACTTGGAATTACTAACCTAGTGAGGGAGATGCATCTTGATGATTACCACACTCTTATCACAAACATAGGTTACTGTGACCCATATTTATTATTTTCTTTTTTTGAATATTGTGTTTTAACTGTTCATTAAACTAGACGATAGTGTGTGTGTGTGTGTGTGTGTGTTATATATATTATATCTTTATTAGTACCACACCTGGTCAAAGAAGGTCATTGTTACCTACTTTTAAAATTTAGGTTAGGATGAATCTTTCTTCAAGATTTCCTAGTTCTTTTGTGTGTGTGTGCAATATACAGTACATACTGTCCAGTGTGGAATCATGAAACTTTGTGAGGAGATACATCTTGATGAACACTGCTTCCTCATTACAGAAGTAGGTTATTATGACCTATATTTTATACCTCAATAACTCGGGTTAAAATTTGTGTATGATGTTATTTCCCATGCTCAGTTCATGCTGGAATCGTGCACTTTCCGACAGTATCTCCACTAGTACTACATCCTTACAACCAAATAAGCTCATCATGACTCACATTTCAGCTTTTACTAGCCTTTATATGACAAGGATTATGAACTTTTTTATTTTATAGAATTTATAGAATTTTACCATCTCTACCTTTTATCTTTTAGTTTGTAGGATGTTATGAGTATCTTTATTTTGAAGGATTTCTCTTTCAAATAGTTTTAGCAGTTTTTTATATGGACAGTTTTAAAACTTTACTTTGAGTCGGCACCATATAGCAAATTTTGTGCTGGTGTGCCATTAAACACTCATAAATATATATATTCAAGAGTGCATTTTATATTGTGAAAGGTTACCCTCATCAGGTTAATTGTGTATTGTACATGTGAATGATTATAAAAATTAGATGAGCAGACTGCATGCATTTCATGTAAGGCCTCAGCTGTAGTTGCAAATTAGTGTTAATTACAGATGCAAGAACTATGATTTTAGTAGTGGTCAAAGGAGCTTTCACTCCAATGTTACTCAAAGCCAGTGACTTTCACCCAGTAAAATATCGTTTTTAGGAGTGGACAGAGGATGATAATTTCTGAAGCAGGTTTTAAGAAAATGGACTGATATAAAAAGAAAAACAACATTAAACATTGGTTTTTATCAACTCATTATAGAATCTCTGCCTCTGTGCTGTAGAAAATACAGTTTGGTTGTTATTTCACATCGTATATACCCTGTCACATGGGCAAGGCAATCATCTCATATCTTGTATACCAGTCACAAGCAGAAATTTCATGTCTTACATACCCAATCACAAGGCAGTCATTTCATGTCTTGTATATACTATCACGTGGCTATCATTTCATGTCTTGTATATCCAATCACAAGGCAGTCATGTCATGTCTTATATGCCCAGTTTGAGGGCAATCATGTTATGTCTTATATATCTTGTTTGAGGGCAATCATTTCATGTCTTATATACCCTGTCACAGGGGTAATCATTTTGTTGTTAAGATCAATATAGTCTGAATGTATTTTCATTATGATAATTATTATTTACAGTGGCTACTGTAGACTACAAAAAAGTTTTGTTGTAGTGAGGTTGTTGATTACACGCTCGTTTCTGTTATCTCATTTTCAGCCAGACTCTTGGTATGGTTCCATGAGATCTCCAAAATACGTGGGTCTGGTACAGTGTTTTGTCGATATCTCTTACTGATAGTAGGTGCTTTAGTCAAACTTTGCAGAAGCAAAACTACAAAGACATTTATCACTATTTAATGTTTTACCCAGACTTACTTTCTTCAGTTGTTTGAGACAGAATTCTAATGCAGCTTCAGACATCATTAAATATCATTTTAAGACATGTAAAATTTCCATGAATGTACAAAATATGACATTTTTCATCACAGTGGCATATTGCATCATTTCATCTTGAGAGCCAATCAAATTAATTTTGCACATTTTTTAAAAGCCTCATTCATGCATTACAGGAATAAAGTTCAGAAACAGGATACACTGCAAAGTGTAGCATAAAATAATTTTCCTTGGAATGCATCACTTGGCAGTATATATGTCACAAAAAGCTGCATAGTTATATGAAGCATAACATTGCTGCATAGCAATATAGATCTCATAAATGGCTACATAGGTATATGTAGCAAAGCATTGCTGCATAGTAATATAGATCTAATTAGTGTCACAAATAACCACATAGTTATGTGTAGAAGAAAATTGCACTATAGCAATATATATCTAATCCATGTATAAAATAACCACATAGTTATATGAAGCATAGCATTGTTACATAGCAGTATAGATCTAATCTACATTGCATAGTTATAAGCAGTTTAATATTGCTGCATAGTGATATAAATCAAATCCATGTCAAATAACTGCATAGTTGTATGAAATGTAACTGCACAGTGAACCCCTTCCATAAATAATTGTCATAGTTTGTAAATTACTAAATCAGATCTAACAAAATAAAAGACCATTATGAGCTGATGATTGATATATTTTCAAGTAACTGCTGTACATATACAATGGTGAATGAAAGATTTGAAGGAACATTATGAATATTGTTTATTTTTCTTCATTGTTTTCTTTGATTGAGAGTAATATTTGAAAGTTTTTTTCCATAAGGTGTGTATCATTTTAAAATTGCTAATAACTATCTGAATGTTGACTTATAGTAAATTTGTTGTTTGAAATGCAGCATGAGCGTGTTATCAGTCATATGTAAGGTTTCATGTTCAAAATAACCTTATTCACAGATGTACACTGAATTTATATACATGTAACATAGCTATGCAAGGAAAATGAACTGTAATGTGATAAAATCAGTAATATGTAAATTTACTCTGTGTTTCTGATACTATTTTGGAAAGGTTTTGAATTATTTAATAAAGTTTGGTGTAACTACTTCTCATGACTTAATTTTATACTCGATTATGCCTGTCTTCCAGTCAGTGTAGAATTTTGGTCACAATTAAACTAACCTTCAGATATGTTACTTTGTGCCCAACATTGAGCCAGCTTTCCTCATAAAACAATGTAACAGAAATATGTGACCTTGCGTACCTTGAGGTATATGAGAATGCTTTGATTTGGCTTTTCAAGGTATTTAAATTATTCTGGTTTGCAGGAGTTTCAAATATCAAATGCTACACCTCCATCCACACACACTTCTTCAGTTTGGTTGCATGAAACAGCCTATCTTTCACCTCCATATTTCAATAAAAACTCCTATCATAATACAAATTGTGCTGATTTTTCACAACTGTGGACAAGCATGTCTTGCAGTTCACTTATTATATTAAAAGGGAGGATGGGGACTTTATGGAAGATGTGGTATTTTATACAATGATTATTTAGATGATATGTTTATGGGGATTTGACTACACTCCACATAAAGACAGTGACAGAGTGTGATGGTGTGTATGTAGGTATTGTGGTTATACCAACACTCGTACCCATTGGCATATGATAGTATATATGTAAGTATTGGATGTGCGTTATTAGTTCTACCCTCTTACGTGTGATGAAGCACCAGATGTTTTTATATCCTTTTAACTTCCATGTTAAATTCTCATTAGATGCTATAAAAACTGTACCCTGTTTAACATGGGAGTCTTCTTTGAGTCTCGATCATCGTCCTGTGCCACTAACTGTATTATCCAGGTTTAACCATCGTGTATATACCTGTTTAATTACGACGGTACTTGCTATCACAAAATAAACAAAAAGCATTCAGTTCATGTTTGTGCTTCGTGCTTTTGTCAAATCAGTAGAATATATCTACTACGATATCTTCCAGAAAGTTTGATATACTTGAAAATCCATCACCACTCACACGTGCAGAATTGTGTGCTCTATGACTTACTGTGATTAATTAATTTTTGTGCGTAATCTTGTGTTTATAGACTTTTTTTTCCTTTCATAATGAATGAAATGTGCATTGTATGTCCTTGGCAAATACTTATGACAATCATTAAAATTAATTAATTAAAAAAGTTTAATTAATTAAAAGTTAAAATTCAGTTGCTATAGTCTGCATGAAGACATTTAGTCAGATGATGCTTAAAATAACAGCATATGTTGCAGGCATTCTTTGGTATAGTAAGCACCATGTTTCTGGCTTTTGGCGAGCTGTCAAAATGAAACAAGATAATTGTGTTTGTCCAAAATTGATGATTTTTTTTAATTGTCATTTAAATTTTTTTAGCCATTTAACATGTTATTATTGACTGCAGTTAATTCATTGTACTTAAAACACATTCGTAAATAGCTCTGGTTATTCTAATTGCTGTACCAAACACGGATTAGTTAGATTAGGTATGTCACTGAAGGATCATATATATATATATATATATATATATATATATATATATATATATATATATATATATATATATATATGCCCAGCGCGTGGTGTTTTTGTGTGTGCGATGAATGTTTGGCGCCTTTCAAAAGGGTTGGCATCGCACACGCAACCAGTGGGGTCTGTGTGTGTATATATATATATAAATCAGTAGAAGGTGTGTTGCATACCATCTTAATGGTGTTGTCTTCAGGGTCAAAGGTCATTAATTTTGGTTTCATTTACATTTTACATCCCCAGGACCAGATTGTGTGCCTAATTTCTCTCTTTGACAAAAAAGTTTCTTCACTTCAGAAAGTAAAGCAAGAGCAGTAGACCATAATATTGACTATTGAAAGTAGTGAAGGGGGACAACCTATGGACAATGGGACTTGCATGTTAAAAAAGGGTCCCGGCACTCTACGGACAAGGGGAATTTGACGTGGCTGGGTTACTCTACGAACAAGGGAAATTTAACGTAGGGAATGTAGAGCGACAATGTATTGGGCCTGTCTACGGACAATAGGACACTGGGGAAATAATGGCAACAATGTTACAAGAGGCTGACCTCAAATGTGGGGAACAGTGTGGCAAGGGGCTGACCTGAATACACGTTACTTTTGGGATAAATAGGGACATAAAGACGTGGTTAGAGACAGGGTTAGAGACACAGACATACATAGATTTATCAACATAGATCTATGACACAAAAAATCGACTAAAACTTTTTTTAGGCATGAGAGAACAGGCATGTTTTCAAGACAGGTGAGGGGCCCTGAAAGGGCCTTTGGGGTTTCTTCTTCTTCTTCTTCTTTTCCACCAGTTTCTGATCTTCTTTACTACAATTTTCGCCTTCTTCTTCTTTTCCTCCACCACTTCCCCTTTCTCCTCCCTTTTTCTCTTTTCATTCTCCTCTTTTATTGTTTCTTCATTCCATCTTCTAATCTGTTCTTTTTCCTCTATGTGCTCCTTCTCCTCCTTTTCCTGTTTTATCAGGTTTCTTAGCCTTTCCTTCGCCTTCTTCAAATTATTAATTTTCATTTTGACTCGGTGGGGACTATAAGAGCCATACTTCATTCTCACAAGCATCTCCTCCACCATTCCCAGATCATCCGCCACCCGGGCCCCGAGTGGCAGAGTGGTCTAAAGCGCTCTCTGTTACGGATCACTGCCAACTCACCTCAATCTGGGTTCCAGTCTCGGATTCGACCAATGCGGGTATGAGAAAAGCTTGCCAGTAGCTTCTCATGGGTCGGTGGTTCTTTTTGGGGTTTTCCCGGGTTCTTTATCCACCATTAATACTGGCTGCTATGTATGGCCTATTGTGTGCTGAAAATGGCGTTAAACCTTACAACAACAGCAACGTCATCGTCTTGTCCATATGGTTAAAAGCCATCTTTGTTTATTCAATGTTGAATGGCTCGAATTACTACTACTATTACTACTACTACTATTTACTACTATTGTATTAAGGTGGCATGCGCCCTAAGGCATGCGCGACCATTTAATACCCTCATACGAGGGTTGATTAATTATTCGGGGGGGGGGGGAGCGATATGGTGCTTCAACGCTTTATAGTGTGCATGGCACACTGGTTGATTCGAATGTCCGGACGAGAGAAGACAGGAGGGTAGGTGATGGCAAAGGAGCCACTTGAAAACATCCTGGATCGTTTTGTGCCCATTTTCCCGAAAATTAAAGATGTCGCAACTTTGAATAATGATACTCCGTGCTGTTGAGTTTGAGTATAAGTTTAGATGAAGTGGGATAGGTTATACGATTTTGGAATTATTGATTTAGACGTTAATATTTGGGTTTTAATTCAGCATGACTGAAAAGTTTCCGCATTGTGCAGTGGTCCTGATGACTAGGGTTTAGTCACCTTATGGATCTAATTGGAGGTCTTATGACCTATGTCTAGTTAGTGCGCCGCATTGTGCAGCGGGGCCTGGTAGTCTTGGGTTTTTAACAACCTTACAGTTGTAATTGGGGTCCTTGATAATTAGTTAATTTGGTGTTTTCCAATCGTTGCCACATTGTGCGGCTGGGCCTGATGGCTGGGATTTTTAGCCACATTATATATGCTACGTTTAATGTACAGTTTGATAAGTTATAGTAAATTACAGTTCTTTCCACACTGCATCTTAGTGGTAGGGTAGAGGATAATAGAAGTATTAAAGAAGTTGTTAGTACTTTTCTAGGTGTTTAATTATATTTGTGGTGACCTGTCTCTATCGACATTGCTATTGTCCTAAACTAATGGCTTGGACTTGGTTGCATACACTTGGGTGGTTTTATTGCATTGCTTAATTTATAGAACTAGGATCCTGTATGTTTCAGGTTTCCAATGGGGTCATGGGTCAGACATATAAAGACAGGAGGAACTAGTCCAACTAGTGTTGGGTCTAAGTACGCGCACAGGCTTAACCAAGCCATACACGACCTGATATCTCGCGCCTTTATCACAAGTAGGATTGTTCCATCTGTATTTTCGCAAGGTCTGTTCATCATGATCGTTCGTTCCTAGTATTAATTGCATTGCATGGAAATTCTTTACTAGTTGCTTTGTTTGTGATAACCTGTTAATGGCGTTGGATGGTTGTAAAGGGTAACGATAGAGATAATGGGGTCTTGCAACAAATGGGAAGACTATTGTAAATGGAGGGTGAAAGAGCTACAATTAAATTTGTCCCTGTTTACCTATGGCCTTGAGGAAATACAATATGTTATTGTATGTCAAGTTTAGGTTGGGATTGGTCTGTTCCAAAAAATCTGGGTATATTGAGGGGGAGCCTATGGACTTTTGTAGGGTTATAAATGTTTCCCGAAGTGTCTGGTATTCATGGCACACATTAAAGACAAGCTGTAAATTCTCAAAGGTTGGGCAATGAAGGCAATTGGGACCCCAATCCCTGTTGATCGGTAGGTATTTTCCGAAACTGCTGGCTCATAGGGTTCTTGTAGTTCTAATTCTATGAATGATTTTTTGGTAGTGTTTATTATCCAACTTTGGTGTTTTAGTGTTCCTGCATACTTTTTTCTTTTTGATAGAGTACAGTTTACGTCCCTTTGGGCTGTTGTTCCATTTGTGTTTCCATTTTTTTATAATTTGTCTGCCTATAATGCTATAAAATTGCTTGGTGCTATAGTTCAGCTTATTATGTTCAGTTTCTTTGAGTCTGAGCCTTGCTGCTAGATCCGCTTTTTCATTTCCAGGTATGTTTATGTGAGAAGGTACCCACATAAATTCTATAATTTGGTTGTTACATTCCATGTTCTTTAAGAGAAGATTAGTATCTTTCATGAAATTGTCTGGGCTGTCAGAGTGTCCAGTTTCTAGTGATTTTAGAACGCTTAGTGAATCAGTAATAATTATAGATTTGCGGATATTGTTTGATAGAACCCATCTGAGTGCTTCCATTATAGCCCAGAATTCTGCTGCATAAGGGGGCGCTCGTCGGTTATTATGTACTTTTGAGAGAGTGACGTATGTAAGGTGAAGTTGTTTGCATTTAAAACATGCCCAGTGGAGAGAATGTTGACATACCTCTATCTACTTTGATATAATGTGGTGACATTTCTTTGGATATTGTTTTTTTTTTTTTTGAAATTGTAAATGATCTTAGCACACTGATAACTAAAATGACTGCTCCCTTGTGCTGCAAAAATCAGCCTGAATTTGTCTAAAGTACACTATCCTTAGCAACTATTAAAATGGGGAAAATGAATTTTGCCAGACTAGATAATACTAGCTTCTGAAAGTGCAATGAATGAATTACCAGATATATAAAATATAAAAAAAGTTATCGGCTCTTTTTTTTTTTACAATTTACCTCTGAAGTTCAGGAAGTGAAAATGACCAAGTGCAGCTAGCACGTTTTTGAAAGGTGCACATCTGGAGTAAGGCCAAGCTGTATACCATATAACCCATATTACACCCATCAATCATACACCAAAATAAAGGGAATTAAAAGTTCTTTGAACAATACCTAAGATATACTAGGTCTTTCTTATATAGCCAGTATAACCAGCGAGGATCTTATTTCTAGCGGATGGTCGTGTTTGGATCCAAATTTTATCGCTTGTAAGTTGATTTTGGGTGTTTTACGTGTCCATGGTATTGGATCAGGAAATTAAATTTGGTCTGCTTGTAGGCTTTGTAATTCTAGGGCCTTACTTAATTCGTGGATCTTCTTTTCTCCTGGTGGATTTGGTACTAATCTGTGGCTAAATGCAGTGTTGTATCTTCTGATAATTGATTTGGTGGGGTGAGAATCTTTATGTATTGAGATTCGTGCCGCGTATCTAAGTATTAGCTCGTCCCTTCTTAGTGTGAGTGGCGGTTCTCCTGCAAGTATCTGAAGTTCCTCTTTAGACGTATTTATACCATTACAAGACCCAATGGGAACGTTTAACGACAAGGCCAAAGGTTGGGACTGTATACGGACAAGATTTATGAGGACAAAAGGTTGGGACTATATACGGACAAGGGAAAGTTAAACATAGGTTGGGTTTTTGTAGGGTCTATAGGAATTGAACAAGTGAAGTGACGTTGGACATTGGCAACAGTGTTGCAAGTGGCTGACATCAATTGGGCCAAATAGCAAGCAGCGATAGTGGGAAAAAAAGCTATGACATTATGTTCCGCCCCGCCAAGGGGTTAAGTTCAGCTAGTTCAAAACCTATACTAATAAAACAATGCTTGGAGGTGCGGACATAGAACTGAATAGAACGCTTGGCGGGGCGGGACATAGAACTGGATAGAACGCTTGGGGGGGGGGGCGGGGCGGGACTGGATAGACATAGACAAAGAAACAAAGACGTAAACATAACACAAATACAAACACCAAACAAATATGCACATATTTAGCAAAGAGAGTAAATCTTTTCGAGACAATGGAGTGGCCCTGAAAAGAGCCTTTGGGTTCTTCTATTTTCTCCAGTTCTTCCACCATCTCCTCACTTTCTCTATTATTCCTTTCTTCTTCTTCTTCTTCTTTTCATTCTCTGGTATCCAGTCAGGATGTCCCATGGATCTAAACTTTTCCTGTATCTTCATACAATTTTGATTCAGCCTGTCAAAGTCCTCATTTTTCTTTCTGTTTTCTTTCTCCTTTCTCTCCTTAGCTCAGGTATCTTTTATCTTCTTCACCTCCTCTTCCGGCACCTTTCTAACCATTTCTTCTGCTTTCTTTAATTGGTCTAATCCCCACTTCACAAAAGACCACTCTGTCAAATTCTCTATTTCTTCTAAAACGTACCTCACTTTTATCACACCAACAAGGGCCTCCTTCAATGTTCCCACTCTCACACACTTAGGCTTAATAAAGCCTCTTAACTTCTCCACTTCCTCTTCTATCATGTCTTTGACCAGATCTCTCGCTACTTTCAGACTGGTCACTTGACTTGTCACAAAGTCTAGGCTACCTGGATACTTCCATTCATCTGCAAGCCTTTCCACCATATAAGCTGCATCCATCATCCAATACCAACTGTCTTTTAAGTCATTAAACAAATTCATCTTCCAAGGTGTTGACTAGTCAACGCTGGGGTAGCCAGATTTGACATGACGATTTAATTAACGTTGCTTTCGCCCATCCGTGCATGCGCGACGATTTAATGCCTGCACAGCAAGCCGTTTAATTGTCGTGTGGGAAGGAATCAGAGCCACT
The DNA here is from genome assembly GCA_016617855.1 of Megalonaias nervosa. Classification (NCBI taxonomy): domain Eukaryota; kingdom Metazoa; phylum Mollusca; class Bivalvia; order Unionida; family Unionidae; genus Megalonaias; species Megalonaias nervosa. The sequence goes on along the minus strand of JAECUM010025058.1, from coordinate 32,564 downwards.
TCTCCCCACGCATTCCTGTACTCAGAGTGTTGTTTAATTGTAGCTGGCAGGTTGTGGTGCTAATAAGACCTATACAACCTGTAAGTTTGGCCCTCATGAGTGGGAACAGACCCAACACACACACACACACACACACACACACACACACACACACACACACACACACATGTTTCAAGTCTGTATCTACTGAGCAGAGTAAATGAGTGGGAATAGACCCAACACACACACATGTTTCATGTCTGTATCTACGGAGCAGAGTAAATGAGTGGGAATAGACCCAACACACACTCATGTTTCAAGTCTGTATCTACTGAGCAGAGTAAATGAGTGGGAATAGACCCAACACACACTCATGTTTCAAGTCTGTATCTACGGAGCAGAGTAAATGAGTGGGAATAGACCCAACACACACTCATGTTTCAAGTCTGTATCTACGGAGCAGAGTAAATGAGTGGGAATAGACCCAACACACACTCATGTTTCAAGTCTGTTTCTACGGAGCAGAGTAAATGAGTGGGAACAGACCCAACACAGACACATGTTTCAAGTCTGTATCTACTGAGCAGAGTAAATGAGTGGGAACAGACCCAACACAGACACATGTTTCAAGTCTATATCTACTGAGCAGAGTAAATGAGTGGGAACAGACCCAACACAGACACATGTTTCAAGTCTGTTTCTACTGAGCAGAGTAAATGAGTGGGAACAGACCCAACACACACACATGTTTCAAGTCTGTATCTACTGAGCAGAGTAAATGAGTGAGAACAGACCCAACACACACTCATGTTTCAAGTCTGTATCTACTGAGCAGAGTAAATGAGTGGGAATAGACCCAACACACACTCATGTTTCAAGTCTGTATCTACTGAGCAGAGTAAATGAGTGGGAACAGACCCAACACACACTCATGTTTCAAGTCTGTATCTACTGAGCAGAGTAAATGAGTGGGAATAGACCCAACACACACACATTAAGAAAGTTGTATTTACTGAATTTCGGTATAGTTTGGATTTGTGCGTGCATAGCGCGCTCATAAATTGGGATGTGGCAATGTGGCAATGGAGTATGAAAGTCGAGTTGACGCCGATTCACAGGATGGTACTCAGAGTCTCCAGGGTAATAGCCTAAAAGTTGTCATCTTGCACAATTTTGAAAAAGAAACTCTGTGCTGTTTTAGATTTAGTTGGATCAGACGGGTATGCCTTTAACAACAGCTATGTTCTGGGTTTGCCACCTTGTGTGGCTGGCCCTGATGGTCCTGGGCGTTAGACCACCTTATATGTTATTATATTTTGGGTCCTACATGTTTCTTAATGCTAGGTATTAGTTTGCCGCTTTGAGCTGCTGGCCCTGATGGTCTTTGGTGTTCTGATCACCTTATAAGAAATAATTTAGGGTCATTGTTTCCTCTAGTCGTATTTTTATATTGCCACCTTGTGCGGTGGGGCCTGATGGTCTTGGGCGTTTTGACCACCTTATAAATTATTAATTTTCGGGCTTACTTGTGATGTTGTTAACATTCATGCCGCATGGTGTATTATAGCTGTCATCTTGGGCAGTGGTATGATGTTATGATGGAGATTGTTAGTATATTGGCATTCCAAGGTGTTATTGATTCGATGATGGTACAAGTAAAGAAGAGAAGAATTTTTTTTTAATTGGATATAGACAGATATCTTTGCTGAATACTCAGGTCCCAAGGCGACATCTCAAAGACATCTATCTAATAGGATATATCTTATATTGAACCATATTTAATTTGTTTTTATCTGCATTTCTTTCATAATTTATTAGCTACTGAGAGTGTTTTAAGGGTTGTTGTGAAGTTGTAATTTGGTTTAATTTTTGCTCTATGTTAGTGTAATGGCGTCAACTTTGGAAAAGGCAGATATCTTTGCTGAATAATCAGGTCTCAAAGCGACTTTTCAAAGACAGCCATCTAATAATTTATAAGCCTACTGAGTATGTTTTGAGTTGTTGTGAAGTTGTAATTTGGTTAAATTGTTGTTCTATGTTAGTGCAATGGGGTCAACTTTGAAATTTTCTGATGTCTTTGCTGAATAATCAGGTCCCGAGGCGACATTTCAAAGACATCCATCTAGAAGGTTGAAACTTTTATGAATCCTATTTAATATGCTTTAATCAACATTTCTTTGATAACTTTTATATTCTACTGTGAAACTTTTAGGGAGTGTTGTAGTTAAGTTGTAACTTGGCTTAATTTTTAGGTCCGAGTTTTGCGCAATGGCATCATGTTTGTACAAGACGGATATCTTTGCTGAATAATCAGGTCCCTAATGACGTTTCAAAGACCTCAATCTAGACGGTTGTATCTTAGTTTGTACCTTATTTTGTTTTCTTATATTTTGTTCGACTCATGAATAAAGTTAATGATGTTCTGATACGTGATGTTAATGATGGGGTTGTTGTTTTCTAAGAATTCAGGGAATGTACACGGGGATCCAATTTTTTTGTTCACTTTTGAGTTTAGTTCTTTCTTTCTTGTATTTATGCAGATGTTGAATACGCGGTGTAAATCTTTTGGAATTTGACAGTTGAAGCAGTTGATATTGTACGGTTTGGGCCCTATGTGTTTTCCAAAGCTGCTTGCTAATTTTGTTTTTCCGATGATAATTCTGTTAATAATTATTTGATCAGGGCTATTTACTTTTGGTGGTTTGACGGTTCTGTTGATATCCTTCTAAATGGCAAAATGTTTCCCTCCCTGTGTGTTCAGATTCCACTGTTCCTGTCATTGGTTATCGATATAGGTTTTAATAATGCTTTGTATTTCACTGACACTGTGGTTTATGGTTGTAGGATTTGGGTCACTTAGTTTGTGTTATGCTACCTGATCATCTATTTCATTTCCTTTAAAACTGATGTGGGATGGTATCCACATAAATTCCACATTTTGTTGATTGTGGTTTAGTTCCTTGAGTAATAAGTTTGTTTTCCTTAGGAAAGTTTCTCTTGATTTAGTATTATTTGCTTTTATGGCCGATATGGCGCTAAGCTAGTCACTAATAATTACCGATTTGTTAATGTTGTTTTTTTTTAAATCCACTTTGGAGCTTCCATGATGGCCCAGAATTCTGCCGTAAAAAATGAGCAGTGGTCAGGCAGTCTGGTTCCCATTTGGGTATTGAATTCAGGGATAACCACAGCTGCTGCCGTTCTGGGTGGCTCTGATATCTTGGAACCATCAGTATAAATTTTGACAAAACTGGAGTATGTTGTAAGAATTTCCATTGTTATGGCTGTTTTTAACATAGGTTCTTGCACGTGTTTGTTTCCATGTTCCGTAGCTTGTATGTTAATTACTGGTTTAGAGGATATTCAGGGTGCTTGAAGGGGAATTCAGTTAGTTCAGCCTGACAATCAATTATATAGATTTGTCTCGTTAGTTGACGTATTAAATTTCCTCCTGGGATATAATGAACTAATCTTTTGCTGAATGCTTTGTCACATTTATGAATGGTTATTCTGGTAGGGTGTGTTTCTGGATGAGCTGTTAGTAGCCAGACTGACTGACTGACTGACTATAGAATTATAGTGGTGTTCGCCCATACGGGCATGTACCACTGGTTTATGATCGCACAGCGACCTGCTAATTTTATCCTGGGGGGAAAGAATTCGAGCCACATCCCCCAGGCGTTTATGCTCTCAAGGAGAGCTACTAAGTTGGCCTCAAAGATGTTTCTAGGTCGTGGGACAACTAGCTGGTGAATTGACTTGAATACTGAAGGGTAAAGTGCAAAACTTTTAACCACATCAGTACACTCCTCAATATAAGAGGAGACTCGTTGGCATGCAGGTATTACCGGACTATCTTTCTTCATCCATATTACGGGTCTCCAGTCCGTTCTTGAAGCATGTTATACCATGCACCCACATGCCACTCCGCCACAGCACCAGCTAGGGGCTTTACTTGAGTGGGATTGGACCCAACACGCACTCAAGCATTTCAGTTTACAGCGCTACCACCAGGTGTCAACCAAGCAGTACGAGACGCCAGTCGCGATTGGTCAGCGACTATGACGTCTCAACGGGGCACCTGGTGTTTGGACGGGTGGAAGTCGCTCCACATTCCATCCATGTACAAGAGTCCGAGAGTGGAAAAGGAGGAAAGTAACTCGGTAACCGGTGCGAAGCGAAGCAATGGACGCCGTGTACGCCCCAAAACGCCGGCCCGTACTTATTTCAAATTCAGTCCAGTTATAATAGTGGATATACAAAAAATTCAATAATGTGTAAGCCATCTGTGCAATTAACCAAATAATAAAAGTTTCAAAATTTTGAATTTAATTTCATTCAAGTTGGAATTTAGTGTACATAGTGTACATAAATGTTTCTGAAATATGCCAATCAGCTAAGTCAAATTGACTAAATATTTTTGTGTCACGCAAATATTAAACAGGTATAATTTTTAGATGGTGGATTCCAAAGGATCAAATCTGTGCTACAACAAAGAGATATAGTCTGAATAGGTCTTCGAACCAAAATGAAGACCTCAAACATTCACCCAGGCAAAATTGAAGGTTACTCGGCTTTTTCATGCCGAGTCCATGGACGTCTTGGCTCTCCGGGAATCGTCTGCACTGGTATAGGCTGGCTTCTCCTTGGCCTCCGGCACCCCAAACCTTCGACGAAGCCCGCCATGTTTTCCCCGCTCCAGTCCAGAATTTTCGGTCAGCATAATGTTGACTGCAATGCGCCAGTCGCAGTTCTTTTTGTTTCTTAGCCTATGGGTGGGTAGGTGAGTCCTGGGTTGGTAACTGGGTCGTCGTGGGCTGCAAATACATACACGGGCCACGCTTCTTTTTCTGCTACATTGTTAGATAGTCGTGGCCCATGTGCTGCATGCTTTTTCCACTCCCTGTTCTACAGCGTGGTGATATTGCTACTCCTTCCTCGTCCCTCATATGGCAACGCAGGCTTGGCGTCCCGATGTTGCTGCCTCGACGTCCACTGGGTGAATGAATATGATGAAGCCAGACTTGACCTGACGTGAAAAGGATTTAGGTCGCCCATGCAAACTCTGTGCTTTCGCGACCAGTTTATGCCTGAGGGTCAGGCTTTTCAATTGGTCGGGACTGTGAGATTGGTGCCATCGCAGTCCCGATGAAGCCAGACTGACGAACGCTGTGATTTATATACTTGAAGCACGGACGTGAAGGAAAACATCCCTTGAAGCACGGACGTGAAGGAAAACATCCCTTAAAATAACTTTACATATTATATACTATCCGCACAGAAGGGAAGAAAATAACCCATTATCTACTATCCACACAGAAGGGAAGAAAATAACCCATTATTTACTATCCACACAGAAGGGAAGAAAAAACCCCATATCTACTATCCACACAGAAGGGAAGAAAATAACCCATTATTTACTATCCACACAGAAGGGAAGAAAAAAACCCATATCTACTATCCACACAGAAGGGAAGAAAAAAAGCCATTATATACTATCCCTATAAGTACACGCGCACAACAACACACATACAAACACACAAACGTACGAGTGCACACAAACACACACACATACACAAACGTACGAGCACGCATACAAACACACAAACATACACACCAACAAACGTACAAGCACGTACAGAAATACACACACACACACACACACCAACAAACGTACGCGTAAGCACACAAACACACACACATAATGATATGATGGGCAAATGATCAGTCTCTCTTTTCTAGAGATCTGGATAGCCCGAGAAGGGCTATTTTTTTTCTAACTTCAGATACACCCTGTTAATGGTGACATCTCCCAGGCCGGGCACCACAGATACAACGGCGGCTCCAGTCCTGCTCCCAGTTTATTTGTGTGACTGGCAGCGCAAAGAGGGGATGAGTGGCCTTATCATTCCAGTCTTCACTTTCTGGAATAGTGAAGACTTCCGTCTATCTTCTTTTTCTATTCCACACCCGTGAATGATGACGTCTATTTATTTCCTCTTCCAAGTTTTCAGTCTGGTGGACCACTGGTCTTTGTACTGGTGGTAGAGGCTGCTGTACTGGTAGTGGTTGTGGTGCTGGTACTGGCTGTGGTACTGGTACTGGCTGCGGAGGCGTCCCGGCCATTGACCTCACCACACACACAGGCCTTAGCATGAGGTGAGACAGGATTCTTTTTTCCTTCTCTTTCTTCTTTTTCCTCTCCTCCTCCTCCTCCTCTTCTGTCCTGGCAGCTTTTGCTATGGCCTCCTTAGCCAGCTGGTCTAGTATGCACCTGGCATACTCCTGATGCATCTGAAGTTCCAGAATCTTACTGATTCTGCTCATTCTTCGTAGTTGACGAATCAACGATGAGTACCAGATTGACGAACGCTGCGCTTTATATCCCTGAAGTACGGACGTGAAGGAAAACACCCCTTATACCAAAACTCACAATACCACTCCACTATCCATAACATGGAACGTGCGGACCTAAAAGAAACACTCACGTTGACTGTTTACTTGCAAACACATACATACTATCTGACAAGACAAGGAAACGAAGTGCTTATAGACACTTTTATATTTTAAACTACAAACACAAATTTTGGCAATTTGACTACTATCTCTTTTCTAGAGGGTTGGGTAGACCTGAAAAGGGCTGTTTTGTTCGGGGAGTTATGGCAATCTTCTATCTTCTGAGATTGCGTCCCCATCTGGCTGCAGGCTTTTCTACAGGATAGGATCTGCTTCTTCGGAAAGAGAAGGAGAATTCTTTCGTGTCTTCAAGACAGTCGACAAAACGTCTGTCTGGCTCCTGCTGTTGCTGCTGCTGCTGCTGTTGTTGCTCTCTCTGCTTCTGAAGTCTATATATCTCCGTCCACTCTTCTTGCTCTTTCTTGATTTCATCTCTGAAGAGCTCTTCTATCAGGTCTTCGACCACTTTCAACATCCTGACATTCTCTATCTCATCAGGCTTCAGAATCAGGTTTTGCCTGACACGGTGTAAATTCACGTAGGCTTCGTTCAGCTTGGCTAGTCTCGAAGGCATCTTCATAGTTTGACGAGTCAACAATGGATGGTCAGATTGCTGCTGCTGCTACTGTTTTGAATTTAGGTCGCATTCGCCTACTCGGACATACGCGACCGTTTAATGCCCCCACAGGAGGCTAATAGATTTTTTTGAGAAGGACGGAATAGTGCCTCATCCCCCAATGCTTTAATGCACACACTGTGTGCTGATTAATTTGTCCATTTCGAGACAATGTTGCCTCATTGGCCGTGTGGTGAGTGGGAATAGACCCACACACACTCACTTATACACAAAACGTCTGGTCGACGAAAGAAGGGCAGGGCCACAAGAGGTGGAGGAGCCAAATCCAGGATAATTAAATTTGGTTCCCATTTTCCGAATGATAAACGGTGTCTTCTTGCCGCCTTAAAATTTAGAAAAATATTTTTGTTGTTTGTGGTGGTAGAAAGGACACGTTGGATTAGCAGAATAATTTATATAATAATTAATATTTAACGTTTTCCGCATTGTGCTGGGGACCTGATGGCTGGGTTTGGCCACCTTAAAATTCTAATTTGAGGTCTTAAGTCACAAATGTCTAGTTTAGTTGCCGCATTGTGCAGCTGGACTGGATGACTTTGGGGTTTTAGCCACCTTATAGAGGTAATTTGGGGTCTTATGTCCTAATCAGTTAATTTAGTTGCCACATTATGCGACTGGGCCTGATGGCTTTGGGTTTCTAGACATCATATAAGGATAATTTGGGGTCCTATTTTGTACTTAATTATTTAGTTAATCAATCGTTGCCGCATTGTGCAGCTGGCCCTGATGGCTGGGATTTAACCCACCTTATAATGACTAAAATTAGCAGGCCAGTTTTGATAGCTAATGTTTCAATGTTTCAATATGTCTCGAGGTGTAGAGGAAAGAGTTGAGTAGATGTTGGTGGTTGAGTTAAGGGGGTTTGAATGGGATACCTGCTTACTATTTTAGAAACTTCAGCTATTTTGCATTGCTGACGAATCTTACTCCTGGGGCCCATGTGGCACCGTTATGGGTGATGGGTGCAGGTTTAGCATCGGCCCGCGCACAGGCTGGACCTCCCCTACTTGAGTGACGAACCGTATGCTTCCTCCGCACCCACTTCCCCACCCCAGTAAAAATACACAGCGGCGTCAGGTGCACTCATAGAAACCCCTTATGATATGGTCACCAGTCACACGATTCGCTTGGATGTATATGATGGTGTTGAGGTTAGAAGTAATGAATCGGTTATGGGATATTTAAAATAAGTGGATGAGGATGGGAACAATAGTTACCACTGCATTGCTTATTTGTATTTCGCTTATTGCATTGCTTAAAGAGCCATGTCCTCCACGGCGCCCGCAGGATCGAGGTGGGTAATGGGTGCAGACGCATCATTGGCCTGCGCACAGGCTGGATCACCCCTAATTGGGTGGTGAACTGTATGACGCACGCGCACCCCCCCCCCCGGTTAAAACTCAAACAGAGATTCCTGACGCCCACGCAGAGGCGGCATCAATTCTGCGGTTCGTTTTGGGTGCGATTTCTGTTCTGATTATGGATTTATCAATGAATGAAATGAAATGAAATAGTTATGATGATCTTACATTTATCCAATTGCTTTGCTTATTGAGATAGAATCAAATTTTACCTGTTTTACCTATCTCTTTGAGGAAAACTAATATGGTTTCATTTGTGACCTTTGGATTTGGGTTGCTCTAGGATAGAAACTCCGGATAGGTGTAGGGGGAGCCAATGTTTTTGATGTAACTGACCAACCTTTCTCTTGGTATTTTGTATTTTGTGCAAACGTTGAATACGTGATGGAGATATTTAGTATTGGGGTAGTGGGGGCAACTGGTTACTCTTTCTTTATTGTGTTGAATACGTTTCCCCATACTGCCTGCTAGTAATGTTTTGCCAGTTTTGATTCTGTTAATGACTCGTTGGATATGTTTGTTGATTGTTATTGGGGCTTTTGTTGTTCGACTCACTGTTTTTTGAATCGAATACAGCATGCGGCCTTTCGGGCATGAGTCCCATTTAATTTGCCATTTCAGAGTGATTACTTTGGTTATCATGCTATATAACTCTGGAATGCTGTACTCGATCTGTATGGGGTTAGGGTCATTTAGGTTGGATTTTGCCGTGAAGTCGGCCTTGTCATTGCCAGGAATGTTGATGTGTGAAGGCACCCACATGAATTCTACAATTTGATCTTGATTCATCATGTATTTAAGAAGTAATTTTGTTTCTTTCAGGAAGTTCTCGCGCCCCGTTGAGTTTTCAGTTTTCAATGTTTTTAGGACACTGAGTGAGTCGGTAATTAATAGCGTTTTGTGGAATTTTTTAATTTTTGCAAGTTTTATTGCTTCCAGTATGGCCCAGAATTCTGCTGAGTATATAGAACAACCGTCTGGTAGTCTATTTCCTAATTCTTTATCAACCTCTGGGATAGTTAGGGCTGCAGCAGTTCTGTCCGGGTCTTTTGATTTTGATCCATCCGTGTAGATTTTGATGAATTCTTTATAGGAATTGTCGATTATTGTTAAGATTTTGTATCTTATCTCCAACGGTTGGTCTTGTTTGGAACCAAGGATTCTAGCTATAAGGTTTATGTTTGGATTCTTGCATGTCAATGGTGCAGGGTCTGGGTGTTGAATTGGCTCTGCTTGGAGACAATGTATATTAAGTTCTTACCTTAAGAGATGGATCTTTTTCCCTGATGGTAGGAAGGGAACGAGTCTCTGGCTAAACGGGATGTTGCATTTACTGATGATAGCTCTTGTGGGGTGGTGTAGATCATGAACTGAGTTTCTGGCTGCATAATTTAGTATCATTTCTTCTCTTCTTAGAGTTAGGGATGTTTCGCCTGTAAGAATCTGCAGTTCGTGTATGGAAGTGTTGTTGATGGAATCTGTACATATACATAGCGCCTTAGCTTGGATTGTATCTAGTCGTTTGAGTATGGAAGACTTTACCGAGGCATAGATTTGACACCCGTAATCCAATTTTGATCTGATTAGTGTCCTATAAAGCGTTATAAGTGTATCCTAGTTTAATCCTTTGATGTTTCTGAGGAGGTTTAGATCTCCATTACAATTAAGTATTAATTCGTTAATGTGGTGTTTCCGAGTGAGATGTTGATAAAATACATACCCAGAAATATAGCTACTTTGCTAAACATAACGGGTTCATCTTGTATGTACAGGATGGGTTACCCTTGTTAATACCATTTGTGTTTTCTTTCAGAGTTTGAAAAAAACAGACAGAGCTAACAGAGAATCTGAAGAGTCTGATCACCTGGAATGTTTCCTTGATGTCCTGGGTAAGCAGGCTTTTCGACCTGAAAATATTGATTAAAAATATATTCATGAATATGTAACATATAATTCCATTCAAACAACTTCAACTGTGCTGTCACAGCTTAGTCTGTAGAGCATTTTAATTGTAATCCAAGGTTTTGTAACTTCAGGTAGAACTCAATGCCTATTCATTGATTAAGACTGACTTTGTAACTTCAGGTAGAACTCAATGTCTATTCATTGATTAAGACTGGCTTTGTAACTTCAGGTAGAACTCAATGCCTATTCATTGATGAAGACAGGTTTTGTAACATCAGGTACAAACCAATGCCTGTTCATTGATGAAGACTGGTTTTGCAATCTTATATAAGGAATATTTTTAGACACATGGTTAGAAAACATGGAAAACTAGTTTTAAAAGAGTCTGTACTGGACTTTTATTGTTCTGAGATCCTGTGCTAGACAATTGAGTTCTGATTACTTCATTCTTCTCCCAGAGAAAACCACCTTTGGATAGGCTGGGTTATGTTTACAGTGAAAGTTGCTTCTACAGTAATAAGTTGGCTAAAATATTTTTAATGGTCAATGCAAACCTCATTATAGACTTTCATTAAACTCAATCTCTTAGTTTTCTTCTTTAGCACCACTCCAGTGGCCTAGTGGTTTCAGCGCCCGCCTCGGATGCAGGAGGTCGCGGGTTTGAACCCCGGCCACGTCATACCAAAGACTTATTAAAATGGTACTAGCAGCTGCCTCACTTGGTGCTCAGCATTAAGAGGTTAATATTAGGACTGGTCGACCTGGTGTCAGGATAATGTGACTGGGCGGGACATTGGTTTTCTCCTTCAGCATTTATATGTTTTTTAAGTTTGAATGAAGTAGCAATTAAATCATTGCTTAATGTAGCTATTAATTATGGAGGAAAATTTAGATTGGTTGCTGGGGTTGTAAAATCATCTTTTCATATTACAAAGTATATTTTTCAGTTTAAAACCCCTAATACCTATCTCTTTTGAGAATGAACACTCTCAGAAAAGAACTGTATATCATTTATTTTTAAAAACTGCAGAACATAGACGTCTTTGAGACTGTATAGATAAGACAGAATACTCATATAGGCATGTGTGCAGACTAAATAGACAAGACAGAATACTCGTATAGGCATGTGTGCAACCAGTATAGACAAGACAGAATACTCATGTAGGCATGTGTGCAGACTGTATAGACAAGACAGAATACTCATCTAGGCATGTGCAGGCTGTATAGACAAGACAGAATACTCATATAGGCATGTGTGCAGACTGTATAGACAGACAGAATACTCATCTAGGCATGTGCAGGCTGTATAGACAAGACAGAATACTCATATAGGTATGTGTACAGTCAGTATAGACAAGACAGAATACTCATATAGGCATGTGTACGGAGTGTATAGACAAGTCATACAGCCATGAGTACAGACTGTATAGCAAGACAATACTCAGATAGGCATATGTACAGACTGTATAGACAAAATACTCATATAGGCATGTGTACAAACTGCATGGGCTAGATATATAGGCATGTGTACAGACTGGAGAGACAACACAGAATACCCATATAGGCATGTGTACAGACTATAGACAAGTTATAAAGGCATCTGTACAGACTGTATAGATAAGACAGAATACTCATATACGCATGTGTGCACAGTGTATAGAAACGACGGAGTACTCAAATAGGCATGTGTTCCCTGTATAGATAAGGCAATACTCATATAGGCATGTGTGCAGACTATAGACCTGACAGAATACTCATATAGGCATGTGTACAGACTATCGACAAGACAGAACACGCATGTGTACAGACTGTATATAAAAGACAGAATACTCATATAGTCATGTGTACAGACTATAGACAAGACAGAATACTCAAATAGGCATGTGTACAGACTGTATAGACAAGACATATAGGCATGTGTAGAGACCGTATAGACAAGACTGAATGTTCATACTGGCATGTGTACAGACTGTATAGATAAGACAGGATACTCATATAGGCTGATGTACAGACTATATGGACAAGACATATAGTTACCTGTACAGACTGTACAGACTAGACAGAATGCTCATATAGGCATGTGTACAGACTGTATAGATAAGACAGAATACTCATATATTGATGTGTACAGACTGTATAGAGAAGACACAATACTCATATAGACATGTGTGCAGACTGTATAGACAAGACAGAATACTCATATAGGCATGTGTGCAGACTGTATAGATATGACAGAATACTCCTATATATGGATGTGTAAGGCTGTATAGACAAGACAGAACACGCATGTGTACTGACTGTATAGACAAGACAGAATACTCATATTGTCATGTGAACAGACTGTATAGACAAGACAGAATACTTATATAGGCATTTGTACGGACTGTAAAGACAAGACATATAGGCATGTGTACAGACTATATAGAGCAGACGGAATACTCAATTAGGAATGTATGCAGACTGTATAGACAAGACAATACTCATAGGCATGTGTGCAGACTGTATGAAGAAGACAGAATACTCATATAGGCATGTGTACAGACTGTATAGACAAGACAGAATGCTTATATAGGCATGTGTACAGACTGTATAGATAAGACGGGATACTCATATAGGCGTGTGTACAGACTGTATGGACAAGAGACACAGTTATGTGTACCGACTGTATAGACAAGACAGAATACTCATATAGGCATATGTATAGACTGTATAGGCAAAACATATAGGCATGTGTGCAGACTGTATAGACAAGACAGAATGCTCATATGGGGATGTGTACAGACTGTATAGATAAGACAGAATACTCATCTATTCATGTGCATAGACTGTATGGACAAGACAGAATACTAATATAGGCATGTGTGCAGACTGTACAGACAAGACATAATGCTCATGTGCAGACACTATGGATATGACAGAATACTCATATAGGCATGTGTACAGGCTGTATAGACAAGGCAGAATACGCATATGTACTGACTGTATAGATAAGACAGAATATTTATATTGTCATGTGAACAAACTGTATAGACAAGACAGAATACTCATAAAGGCATGTGTACAGACTGTATAGACAAGACATATAGGCATGTGTACAGACTGTATAGACCAGACGGAATACACATTTAGGCATGTGCGCACTGTATAGACAAGACAATTCTCATAGACATGTGTGCAGACTGTATAGAGAAGACAGAATACTCATATAGGCATGTGTACAGACTGTATAGACAGGACAGAATACTCATATAGGCATGTGTAAAGACTGTGTATACAAGACAGAATACACGTGTGTAATGACTGTATAGACAAGACAAAATACTCATATAGTCATGCGCACAAACTGTATAGACAAGACAGTATACTCATATAGGCATATATACGGACTGTATAGACAAGACAGAATAATCATGTAGGCATGTGTACAGACTGTATAGACAAGACAGAATACTCATATGGTCATGTATGCAGACTGTACTGACAAGGTATATAAGCATGTGTGCAGACTGTATAGACCAGACTGAATACCCATATAGGCATATGTACAGACTGTATAGCAAGACTATAGGCATGTGAACAGGCTGTATAGAGAAGACAGAATGCTCATATAGGCATATGTCCAGACTGTATAGATAGGACAGAATACTCAAATAGGCATATGTACAGAGTGTATAGACAAGTCATATGTCCATGTGTACAGACTGTATAGACAAGACAGAATACTCATATTGGCATCTGTGCAGACTGTATATACAAGACGGAATATGCATATAGGGATGTGTACAGACTGTATAGACAAGAGAGATTACTCACAGGCATGAGCATAGACAAGACAATACTCAGATAGGCATGTGTACAGACTATAAACAAGACATATAGGCATGTGTACAGACTGTATAGACAAGACAGAATGCTCATATAGGCATGTGTTCAGACTGTATAGGCAAGACATATAGGCGTGTGTACAGACTGTATAGACAAGACAGAATGCTGATATATGCATGTGTCCAGACTGTATAGATAAGACAGAATACTCATATAGGCATATGTACAGACTGTATAGACAAGATAGAATACTCATTTAGGCATGTGTACAGACTGTATAGACAAGACAGAATGCTCATATAGGCAAGTGTACTATAGGCATTAAGGATACTCATATAGGCATATGTACAGCCTGTATAGACAAGACAGAATACTTATATAGGCATGTGTACAGACTGTATAGAGAAGACACAATGCTCATATAGGCATGTGTACAGACTGTACAGACAAGAAGGATACTCATATTGGCATGTGTACAGACTGTATAGAGAAGACAGAATACTCATATAAGCATGTGTACAGAGTTGTATAGACAAGACAGAATACTCATATAGGCATGTGTACAGAGTGGCATGAAATCTGCCATAAATTATAAGTACTAAAATTAGTAAAATCTTTAAATGACTTCTTTACAATGGACTTTGAACTAATTTGACAGAAAGCATTATGGCATTAATGGGTTTTAAATTTACACAAATAATTCAAATTCCCTTAGTTCCGGTCACTGCTGCTAAAAATAGTAGAGCCTTTAAAGGACTTTTCACAGACTGCTTTTACCAAATTTTTAGAATGCATTCTGGCTTGAAGGGATTTTAGGTATGTAAAAATAATACCAGATTGCTGCCTGATATGATTTATGTTGCTAAAAGTTGGAAAACCTTGAACAACTTCTAAATAACTGATTTACAGAATGTGACCAAATTTTACAAAAAGTGTAATAGCTTGAATACATTTCAAGTTTATGCAAATGATGTTATTACAATGTCAATATGCCCACCACCATGGCCATCTTGAAAATGGTGTGTTTTGGCTGCGATATAGATTGATATTATGCTTACACATCATTTGATATAAACGATGTCTCATTAATCCGAAATGAAATTGGCACAAATCTGACATGCAAAGCAGCTAATTTAAAAATCTTGTTATTATCAAAGAATATCAGAGAACGTTTCAACACTCAACTGTTAATAGGAAGAAATGGTCTTATCGTGAATTCCAGAAAATTGTTTTTGGCCGGTAGTGAATCATTCTCGATCAAGGGACTCTTACTGTTAGTTACTGCCATTCTGTCATGTAGCTTCTTGTATTGTATGACACATCCTTCAATATTTTATTGCTCTGAAAAAGGTTAATATTACAGTAATTACTTAAAGATCCGCATATCAACAAGTCACTCATTCAATGATTAGCTGTTATGGGTATAGATCAGAGGAGATTATATGATGGCCTATTTGCATGTTATTCATTGTCTATTTCGCAACATATGACCTTTAGCACAAGTTTGTTTTCGCTACTCCTTCCAAACTACTTTGAGGATTGCCATGGAAATTTTACACACACATACATTCCAAGTTCTAATTGGTCCTAAAAAATGGTTCCACCCACATATCCATCTTGAAAATGTTTTCACTGTTCTTCTGTTCACTAAAAGGCTTCTTATTTTGTGTAGTTGGTACTAAATGAAACGTTTGCTGATCTGATATTCAGTATGGCCACTACAGCAGCCATCTTTAAAATATTGTTCGTGATACTGCCCTGAATGGAAAGTAGTTATGACATGGGGTTTTCACTAGAAGACTTCTTATGATGTCTAGTTTGTCGTAAATAAAATGGCTGTGCTCAGATATGTGCTGGAAATCTTTATAGTTGTTTTTTTTTTTTTTTATCGCCACACTTCCTGAAAGGATGGTGATGGCAGAATGGTGTTTTCACTAAAAGACTTATTATGATGTGTTGATGGTCACAAATAAAAGTTAATAATTAAGAAAAATAATGACGAAAATGATACCTTGTTGGTCATAAATGCGATCTGACAGCTTCTATGTTAACCACCACAACCATCATGAAAATCTAGTTATTATTTGCTCTTTTTAAATGTGAGGTCATGTAAGTGTGGTGTTTTGATCGAAAGACATGATGTCTATTTGGACTTGAAAAGCAAATGTGCTGATCTTATTTACAATATGCCCATCTTGAAAAGTTTGAAGCTGCTCATTCTATTACATGTCTCGCTTTTACTAAATGAAAATAGTGCTAATCTGCCTTTCAGCATGGCCACCATTATGGCTGCCATTTTCGAAAATATTGTTATTGCTACTCCTAAATGGAAAGTCATATCAGCAAGAGGTTTTCTCTCACCAGAAGACTTCTTATGATGCATAGTTTGTCCTGAATAAAAATAATGCCAGTCTTACAATCAATATCGCAGTGGCAGTGGCTAAGTTGAAATCGTATCGTTGACTGAAAAACAAAGATGGTTTAAAAAGACGTGGTATTGGCTTGAATTTCTGGAAATTCTTTTCAAGCAGTAGTGCATAAGTCCATTCAACAGAATCTTTGTTAGTTCTTCTTGACTTAGACCAAAAGATCTTATTGGATGGCCTGCTGTCTCTCATCTATCAATCTATTTTGCACCAGTCTGTTATCGCTATTCCACCTAAACAATTTGGAGGACTGCATTCATCTAGTTTGCTCTGAATGTACATGGTTCCACTTTGCATCCAGATGATTGCAACAGCAGCCTTCTTGGAAACGCTGCTCTTGCTATACATCCAATATGGCTGCCACACTGGTTAATTTAAAAACCTTGTTATTGCTCAGAAATATTACACAGGGTTTGAACACTAAGCAGTTAAAAAGAGGAAATATTGTTATTATGCAATTCCGGAAATTCTTTTCAGCTAGCAAATTATCTGTCCTTTCAAGGGATTCTTGCTACATATTGTAATTATCATCCTCATCAGATAAGAATCAGGCAAGCATCATACTCAAACTATTTTCAAAAGAGCCACAAACCTTTTTAGCTCTACTGGTCATAGACCAGAAGAAGATATGGGATGGATCTATTGTTTGTCCTTCCTTTAGCCCAAGTTTGCTATCATGTCTGCTGATAAACTACTTGGATGATTGCCATAAAACTTTGCACGCACATTCATCCCAAGGAACCTGCTTGAAAATCCTGTTATCTTTAATTCTACTCAATAGATTCTTGTATCAAAGAAGCGTGTTCCACTAAAAGACTTCCCATGATGTCCATTTGGTCGAAATAGACAATGGTGCCAGTCTGACATCCAGTATAGTCACCATGGTAGCCATCTTGCAAATATTACTCTCTCATCACCTCCTTAATGGAAATTCTTATCGATATGAGATTTACACCCAATAACTTTTATAAAGTAACGTTGGTCCTGAGTAAAAATGATTCCACTCTCATATCCAATATGTCCACCATTGCGGCCATGTTTAAAATCTTGCTATAGCTACTCCACCTGAATGGATTGTCATTAAGACATGAGGTTGTCATTAAAAACAATTCTTATGATGTCAAGTTGGTCCTGAATGAAAACTTTGCCAATCAAACAGCCAATATGGTAACCAAAAGCAGTCATCTTCAGAATTTTGTTATTGTTCCTATTCATGGACAGAAAGTCATATCAGCATGGGTTTTCGCCGGAAGAAGTCTTATGATGTCTAGTTGGTCCAAAATACAATTTGTGCATAAGCTGATATCTCACGTGGCTCACACAGCAGCCATCTCAAAGAGCTTATCATTACTCCTTATAAATGGAAAGTAACATGATTGGGTTTTCACCAGGAAACTTCTTACGGTGTCTAGTTCATACTAAATGAAAATGGTGCTTGTCTGACATCCAGTATAACCACCATGGCAACTATCATAAAAGTCTTGGTAGTGTTACCTGTCCTAAATGGAAAGTCATAGGAGTGTGGGATTTTTGACAGAAAACTGATTATGATATCTAGTTGGTCCTGATGCTTTGGTGCTGGTCTGACCTTTAATATGACTACCATTGCAACCATCTTAAAAATCATTTTCATATTACTTGTGAATGGAAAGTTGTTTCAACATTGAATTTTCATCTGAAGAGTTCTTACGGTGCGTAGTTGAACCTAGATGAAAATAATGCCAATCTGACAACCAACATGGCCACCATATTGGTCAGCTTTAATTGCTAAGGACTCTCATGATATATATTTGGTTGTACTGTGGTTAATTTGAAACTCCTACAGCTTAAAAATATCAGAAATAGCTTTACAACTCAATAGAAAAGAAGAAATGATATTTTCTTATATTTCTGGAAATTATTTACAAGCAGTGGTGCGTCGGTCACTTTGAAGGACTCTTGTTTTACTATTGAATCGTCTACATCATGTAGGGATGAGGTGTATTCTATTTATGTGAGCAATTGCTCACCAATGCTTTTGTTTTAATTCTGTAATTATCCTTTGTTTTATGTACAGAAAATCTCAAGCAAACCCTGCTTGAGAAAAAGAATGCAGTAGTCAGGAGAACATTTTTACTTGAAGACTTAAATAAAATCTATGGTGGAGAAGATGAACCTGGAATCCTTCAGCATACAATTCGTGTGGAATTTGAGGGTGAATTGGGAATTGATGGTGGAGGACTGACCAGAGATATGTTTGCCTCATATTGGAATTGTGTTACAAGGGACTTTTTCCATGGCGAGACAGTTAAAGTTCCATGTGTTTCGACATCAAGATATTATGAGTCACATGATGTCTTTCGAGTTGCAGGAAGAGTCCTGACTCATGCCTTGCTGCTAACTGGATCAGTGCCATTAGTTATCAGTGTGTCGTTTCTTTGGTCAGCCATAAAACCATTTGTCACCTCCTACAGATGAGATAGTTCTTAAGGATTTCAGCAAATTTATTTCAGCTGCAGAAGCAAGGGCCATAGCAATGGGTCTAGAGGGAACAGCAGGTGCATTATATTTCATTCTTACATGGTCTTAATGATACTGATTATTTACCTTATCTGATTCCAAATTATTTAATTAATTTACTAATTTTTTCTTCAATTAGGGACCCCGGGTGCCTGAGTGGTCCAAGGTGCTTGCCTTTACAGACCACTGACATAACATCTCTGTTTACGTTTGAGTCTTGGCTCAGCTAACGTGGGTATGTGAGAGAGGTTGCCGGTAGCTTCCGTTCCCAGACTTTGTTTTTGCTTCCTTTTCCCATCATGTATAGCCTATCATGTGTTAATAAGTGGCATTAAATCTATAAAGCCACAAACAAACATAATTACTCAGTTTCTGGCAAATATTGTCTTGCATTAATTTCTTAAAACAATTCTGTGTGAAACTCTTAAAAGTGAAAGCATTCCTTTGTTTTGTTTGGTACGGAAACTTGGATTGAAAGTAAAAAGATAGTAATACTCTTGCCTCTTTTTAAACTCCGTACTAAATGTTTCTTACTACACCGGGTACTATATGATTCATAGTCACATATACTCAGATGTCCTCATACATGTTCTCGTTTCGATTTGTAGTTTCAAGTATTGTTTATTTTCTTTTATTAAAATGATTGTGTAACTTTTAGATATGCATTTGCCATACTAAAAATAGTTTAAATTAGAGGTGTGTATATTATTCAAGTGTGTGTTACACAAGTTACTGTGTAGAATGTTAACATATGTTACAGTATACGAATGTACATGTCTAAGAAAGTTGCATAGGTATATCAACAATTACATGTATTTTGGTATTCGTGATACAGAGAGGTATATCAACAACTACATCTATTTTGGTATGTGTGATGCAGGTAGGTATTTTAATGGTCACATGCATTTAGGTATGTGTGATACAGACAGTTGTATCAAAAGTTAATCCTTTTACCCTTTAGTTCTTGTAGTTTATTTTTTCAGTGATTATGTTGTGTGTTCAAGGGAGATAAGTAATTGAGTTACTTCAGTACATTATGTTTATTGTCTTCGGCATTTTAGCAAAAAGTGTGACACTTAGTTCTCATTTCAAATGACATTTATGAAATTTGTCAAATACTTTCAATATTTTGTTTATTTCATGTAAGATTTTGTTTATTTCGTGATAAAAATAATGATTTTATTCTAGCAAACAGCAGAGAACTATAGTTAAATTACATTGCAGTAATGGGATGCGTCAGTAGTCATGCCTTTTCTTTACAGGACGTTGTGTAGCCATTTCTGATGTCGCGAAATGTTATAATACATGTCAGATAAAAAAAAATATGGATAAATTTGAGTAAATAGCAGAGTCATCAGATGATTATATATATATATATATATATATATATATATATATAAATTTCATTTTGCTCTTTATCTTCCAAGCTGTTTATAATTAAGAATTGCAATTTGGTAGACTAACAGAAGTGCCAGCCATTATGATTTCAATCTAAGTCTCTCTGAATTTACCATTAAATTTAGAATATTCTCAATAATTTTGAAAAATATGAAAATACGATCACTGTGGTCAAATTCTATTTGCTCGTATCTGTTTGGTCTTGATCCAGTTTGTCAATTAAGTTCAGTGGAATTGTTGGTGGAACCAGATTAACTTTATGGGAGTATCTCGGATAATAATAATAATAATAATAATAATGACTTTATTTAAAGAGGGTAACACAATTAGCTAAGAACTAATCTGCCTTGAGGCCCTCGTACAAGGGAATTTATTTGTTTTAGCTGCATCTCTGAAGCCACTGGATATACTGGATTTGGAAGAAGGAATAAGTGGGCATTTCTAATATCAACTGGAATAGTATTCCAGAGCAAAGTTCCAGAGTATTGGAAACTTTTTAAAAATAATTCCTTATTTGATTTTGGGAATTTTATACTGTTTGGTAGACATGGATCGCAGGTGGGGAGTATTGCCAGGTAGCCTATACTGGAATAGTGATTGTAAATATTCAGGAGCACTATTATTGGATATCCTGTACATTAATTTGGCTTTTCTCAAACAGATTAGGTCTTTAATAGGTAATATTTTTAACTTGCCAGCTAAATTTTCCGTGCTTTCTTTCTGGATTGATATTAGCCTAAATGATTTTTTTAGAAGATGTGCCAGATTTGCTATGTTTTTATCATTTGAATTACCCCATACTGTATTACAGTAGTTTAAGTAGGGTTGTATATAACCGTTATAAAATAGTTTTCTGTGCCTTTCAGGGAGAAAATGTCTTATCCTAGTGAGAAGCCATAAAATTGAATTGACTTTTTTACTGATATGTTTGATATGTTCAGTCCATGATAAGTTATTTTCTACCAAAACACCAAGTAGTCTATCATGACAGACCACTTAAAAATTTTTATCCTTCCATGTCAAAGTTCATCACTATCAGATTTGTCCTTTTTTGCCACATTGAGATAAGTAATATTTTAGTTTTACCGGTATTTACCACCATGCCATTGCATGTGCACCAGTTGTCCAGTTTGTTTAGAGCATTCTGTAAAGATATTTCGAGTTCATACTTTGTGTTTTGTATGTCTGGCAATGTTGTGTCATCTGCACAGAGATCTGTAGATGACATTGAGTCCTTTAGTACAAGAGGTAGGTCATTAATAAACAAAATAAATAGTAATGCACCTAGAATTGAGCCTTGTGATACTCCACATCTAATTGTTCCAAGTTCAAACAAAAGATTATTTATATAAACATGTTGTGTTCTCTCACTTAAGTATGAAGTAAATCATCTAACTTTGCTTTCATCACATTGGCAGATTTTCAGTTTCTTCAAAAGGATTTCATGATCCACCATGTCAAAAGCTTTCCTGAAATCTACAAATACAGATCCTATTATTCTACCTTGGTCAAGTGCTTGAAGCCATTTATCAGTTAGGGAGATCAAGGTAGTCTCACATGAATGTTTATGTCTAAAGCCTGATTGATTAGGGTTAACAGCAAGTGTTTGGTTAAATATGACATGAATAAGTCATGGACATGTTTTTCAATCAATTTTGACAAGTTTGGTAGTATTGATATTGGCCAGTAGTTATCAGCATCATCCTTAGAACCAGATTTGTGAATAAGAGTTACTTTTAGTTTTCCATATTTTGGGAACAGATGAGGTTGCAATACTTAAATTGGTTATGACTGTTATGCTATCTACAATAGCAGAGGCAGAAGATTTAATGAGTCATGGACCAATCTGATCAAGTCCTGTAGCTTTCTTGGTATCAAGTTCACAGAGACATTTTTTAGCAAAGTGTTTTGATACTGGTGGGATAGAGAAACATACCTCCTTAGCGATTTTGCTGCTGCAGAACATTTTCAGTTCATTAAAGTTGTTTTCTATCTCTGGTTCTTGTAACTTTGTGGTAATGTTATTGAAAAAATCACTGAAAACACTTGCAATGTCAGTGCAGTGTCATCAGTGACTATGGTGTCATGTACCACAAGTGAGTGAATTTTATTTATCTGATCTTTGTGTGTTCCTTCAGTGAGTTCTATGAAGACTTTCCAACTGGAGTTTGTGTTGCTCTTTTTGTTTTCGAGTACTGATTGATAATAATTTTTTAGCTTTTTTAATCATACTGGTTATTTTATCTCTCCATACTTTATATTGTGTATGGTTTCCCATAGCCTTGAATTGGTGTCATGTTTTCATAGTGCCTAGGATTTCAATAGTAAGCCAATTAGGATGGATTTCATTCATTACTCAATGTATTTTCAGTGGTGCGTGCTTAGAGACTACATCCATAAATAAGTCAACCCATACCCTCAAAGCTTCATCTGTGTCATCCAAAGTTTTGATCACATTTTCCATGGAACTTTATATAGGTCATTGAGAAATTGTTCTTCATTAAAATTTTTGTAAGTGATAGTTTTGTGTGTATTTTTCTTATTTCTCTTGCATTTAACCTTTCTTGTCAAAAAAGTAGGATAGTGGTCACTAAGACCAACATTTGGTACATTAACACAAGCCACATTGGTAGCTTGGCATAAATGTGATCAATAAGAGTGCTCGATTTTTCTGCTACCCTTGTGGGCTCATTTACCAGCTGGACTAGGCCTAATGATTCAATAAATTTTATCCAGTTATCCCTTATTTGAGCGTTGCGAAGGTCCTTATTTATATCACCGAGTATATATGTTTCTTTCTCCTGTGCAAGAATATTTCCATTTGTTTCAAAAAGTTGTCATTCCAAATAGCTTTGGAGGAAGGTGGCCTATAAATGAAACCAACTAGGAATGATTTTGCATTATTTTGAGAAATTTCCACCCAGATACTCTCAATTTCATGTGACTCCAAGTCAAGTTGCCTTTCTGCATTTAAATCTTCCCTAATGTATACAACAAAAACCACCCCCTGCTGTCTCTCTGTCCCTGCATAATTGTTTATTGTAGCCTTGACAGTGACATAGATTATCATTGTGGTTGGCATTTAATATGGTTTCAGTGAGTCCTAAAACATGTATATGATTTTCCTTGGAAGACAACATTAACTTAATCTGGTCTGTTTTCCTACTATACCTTGTACATTTAAGTGACCTATGTTAAAACTTTTTGTATTTAGTTTCATATCAATTATATGTATGTCATCATGCAATGGGGTACTCGCTGAGATCGTCTCCATACTACTTTTATCATTCTGACATCCTATTTCCATATTTAAATGTTCATACATATTAGAGTCTTCAAAGTCACATACAAACCCTGAAAATCCGTTAACTTTTGCATTTATAATAGTGTCCATTGAATAGAGTCAAGAATCCTACTAGGTACATTTAGATCTGTGATAAATGAAGCACTGGCATTCTCCTCTTTACCAGCTTCCAAGTATGTATAATACATTGATTCAGAGATTCTTTGTTGTGTCCAAACTTATGGCATCTGAAGCACTCAGTTTGTCATGATGACATACCTGTGTCACATGCCCAGTTTCTCCACAGTATTGACAGTAGTCTTCATTATAGTGCCTGAAAATGGGGGCATACATGTTGATATTTCTGAGTAGTTGATAGGTTCCTTTTCTGCTTACAATTGTGGTGAAATGGAATGACCCATGTCAGGTCAGCAAATTATTTTTGAATTTCATAATGTCTTCTCCAATTACAGAAACATTCTCTGTGAAGTTTATCCAATAAGAAGGCCTGAATTAAATGTATATGATGACGTTATTGAGGAACATTATTGAGGAACTACATCAGAAATACAGTGGAATTGGCTTTTATGAGTATCATTGCTTTTTCTTGTAAGGCTATCCAGTTCTTAATACAACGCAATAACGTTGTAGATTGGACTTCCCGGGATACCGAGTTGTTTCTAGCTATTTTCTCTGGTAGAAGGATAGAGGTTTGCATTCATTGCAACAGTACTCTACACTCAAGTGGCTTCTGTCTGGCTAGCTTCACAATACCATTTAATAGTTAACAATCGAAGAGAAATGCCAAATATTTGAATTCTAACACAGCCAGTCATTCTCCCATGGGGTGACTGTCCTGTACTTCTGTTCAATGGAAAACAAATATGCAACAATTTCAATAAAACCAATTGTAGCAGGCCTAACTGCAGTTTATTGCATATATGTAAATTATGTACGAATGACCACCCTCAGGTCACTTGTGATCAGAGAGCCAAGAATGAGCACCCTATTAAGGCTTTAAAACAAAAAATAATATTGCCAAAGAAAACAATAAGAAGGACTGACAGTACTCTCTTCCTGGTGTGGCACGGGACAAGATACGGGGAAATACTCTTTTTTTTTTTCATGCCTACAACAGCCACTACCCCTATCAATGTTGACCTGAGTTCCATGGTCATCCTGGTATAGATTTTGTGACAAATTTAATCGACTGTTTCCGAGAAAGGTTTTCATATTGGTATTCAGGACGAACTCTCAGAAACCTTTGAATGTAAAAATTTACTATCTGCTAGATCCCAGCCACACATAGTTCAAGAGCTTATAGAACATGAGAAAGGAAAGGGATTTTTGTATAGGACCTTTTGATTCTTCACCTTACCCCCATTTACCAGGTAAATTCTATAGGCATCATTGATAGTATATACTCAAGTGTTGATCATTCAGCCCAGCATAATTATCAAGAACACTCAAGCCTTAATAGTTTGATTGATAAGCATGAAGTTTCCTTAAAATAAGTCAAAGTTGATGATGCCATAAAGACAGTTAAGACAGTTAAGAAGGCAGGTACAGGGGCATAGTTATATAAATTGGATATATGTGATGCATTTAAACTCATTCCAATCCACCCTAGTCTGTGGCCCTATCATGGCATTAAATGGAACAATCAATATTATTTCTATGTACATCTAGTGTTTGGATCTTGGTCTTCACCAAAGATTTTTGCCAAACTGTCTGAAAGCACTCCATTGGACTACATCGCATAATTTTGACACTGACAATTTTCTCTGCTTGTTGGATGACATCTTTACAATTGACCACCCTCATCACATGGCTGGTAGAATCATGGCCATCATGACAATACTTTTCGCTTGCTTGGGAATTCTACTTGCTTCTCATAAAACTCTTGGTCCAACCACATGATTGGAATATTAGGCATGGGGATAACGTAACCGTGCAAGCAAAATTACCAGAGGAAAACATAGACATAATTAGAGGCCTACTGACTCAGTATCGAATAATGTACTAATCTGCTTCTTTAATTAGTGATAACATCATACAAATTTGAACACTTAAGAGACGTTGTATATCTGTACATACCAATCTTTCATTTCACATCCTATGCTAATTTGTCATTTCTTCTGTATCGTCTATTAGTGGCCATGTGTATTCCTAACTGGTTATCTAATACATATGTATGATATTTATACATTTATGCATATCAGGATTATCATGCTGCTCCAAACCTAGTTCATGCTATCGTTCTCATATTCTTCAGATATTATGGAGTCTGTAGCCTTCCATATATGTATTAGTTACAATGCATGCTTATTGTGACAGCTAACAAGTGCAAATCTTGCTAGGGGCCCCGAGTGGCCGAGTGGTCTAAAGCGCTCTTCATTACGGATCACTGCCATCTCACCTCTGTCTGCGTGAGTTCGAGTCTAAGCTCGGCTAACGTGGGTACGTGAGAAAGCCTGCCAGTAGCTTCTCGTGGGTCGGTGGTTCTTCCCGGGGTTTTCCAGGGTTCTTCCTCCACCATTAATACTGGCCGCCATGTATAGCCTATCTTGTGCTGAAAAATGGCGTTAAACCCTATAACAACAACAACAACAACAAATCTTGCTACATCTACCACTTTATCAGTATACATCTTGGATTCATTTTCATTCCGAATCAAGGTCAATGAATCTGGTTATTTACCTGCATTTGCTCACCTGTCCAAATCCACTCTACAGCCACATGCATTTTTATCATGTTTTTGCAGTCTCAGTCATTATTATCTGTATATATCCTTAAACTGGGGGCCTTCATTAAAGCCATACTCTTCCATAGTCACAGGGGTCCCTTCACTTTGTTTGGGCCATTGCCAAGTTTCATGCATTTACAACTTCGTTTTTGACCCCCAATTTGTGTCAGTACTTAATTGTATTCAACTATTATGCTCATATACTTCACATCCGCTTTCTTCGGTACATGTATGGAGTATTGACTGCTGTTTGTTATTGCAGTAATCTTCAGGATCAGACTTATCGAGTTTATAGTGTCCCTATCTACCTTGTGTCAACCCCTTGCATCTCCACATATAGGTGTTGGACACTCTTCACAACCCTACAAACTCCCCCATATCCCTCTTCCTAAGGTATTCCTATAGGAAAAAAATTAGAGTTCGGCTGGTGCAGTGTGCTGTGACATGATTTTGCCCCCGTTATGCCAAAGATTATTTTATATGTAAAATAAAGCTTCAATTGAACCTATGTATTGTGTGTTGTTTAAAAATTATTCATTCCTGTTTTATGATCACTCTATGGAATCATTTACAGTTGTGTTCAGATATAATTTGAGAGGAATCATTTAAATTATTCACTGGAATTAAAAAGTGCTCATTTAATTTTTGGACTAAAACACTACTTTGGGATTATTGAGAACTCATTCAGATACATTGCAATAATTGTGGTACATCAGGACATTCAAGACTATTGGAATTCATTCAGAACATTCTATACATTCGGACCTGTGATAGGACATTTAGGATTACTTGGAATTTAATTCATCAAACCGTGGCTTTCAAATGTTCACTCTATAGCTTTATGAACTAAATTATTTGTTGACTGCTAAACTTGTTGGTTTTGCTTCTTTCTGTTACATAGTTTAAGTCTTCGAATTGTAAAAACATATTTAGCAGGTAATTTTGTATCTGATTGCTTGAGCTGGTTACTACTCTAGATATTGAATTAAAATTGGAGTTGGCTGAAATTGGCGTAAAAGTGTATATCGTCATGGTTTTGTATTGGTTTTATAAGAAGCAAGATATTAATGAGATGATCATGCATAAGATTTGCTAAGTTTTTATATTCTCTAGAGACTATACTTCTCATTCAATTTAGATGAATCATGGTAAATAGGTTTTTGTTAATAAGATCTTGGACAAGTTCGTGTATGCATTTGAGTTATTCTTATTAATTATGCTTTTATTGTTGAAAAATCTTTTTCTTCAGATTGTGGTGAAATAGGTAAAGTTTAAAAGTTATTTAAAGATTGGGAGATTATTTGCTTGGTGACAATGTCAGCTATTAAACTATGTAAGCTATATGAGCAATATCAGGCCCACTGGGGCTGCTTGTTACAAATGTTGCCTGTCTATCCATCTGTCACACTCATTTATAGTTCATATATCTTAAGCTGATGAGAAATCTTCATGAAACTTGGTATGTATTTGTATCATGACAAAAGCATGTGTCCCTTTGTCAGATCAGTGCCATTTAAGTTATCTCCTTGCTCCTGAAAATTGTCAATACACTTCATAACATCTCTACTGTTCATGAAAATTTGTCTACAGGACAAACAGGAGCTGAGCGCATTTACAAAGGACATGCCATGACAGCTGACCCAGCCTGGCCATTTCTGACAATAAATGGATTTTTGGGATGTAGATATACTGTATATACTCACCTTTAAGTCTGGTCTGACTGGAAAAAAATAGACCCTGATCTGGTTGAATAATGACCTTGCAGTTCATGGTCCATATTGTTTGTTCTATTGATTATTACTAACAAATTGTATAAAACCAGATAATGCACCAGAAAATCTTGGCCTATGCAGTCTGTAATTGGATCTAATGTTTATGCAAGTATATACGGTAATATAAGGGATCAAAAATAACTCTTTAGTTTCAAAATTGTAAACCGCTCCGGTGGCCTAGTGGCTAGAGCGTCCGCCTCGGATGCGGGAGGTCGCGGGTTAGAACCCAGGCCGAGTCATACCAAAGACTTATAAAAATGGTACTAACAGCTGCCTTGCTTGACGATCAGCATTAGGAGGTTAGTGTTGTGACTGGGTGGGACATCATGCTACATGTCTGCGGCACGATGCCCAGTGCTAGACATCACTATAAACTGTCACACTGCAGACATCGTAGCGATATGACTGAAAAATTGCTAAAGCTACGTTAAAAATCTAAATCACACACACACACACACACACACACACACACAACATTGTTCACCTGGAAGACAATTTTTGATGGAAGAATGTGCCAGTGGATCTTGGCCTATGCAGTCTGTAATTGGAGTATACATGGTAATATCAGGGATAAAAAATAACTCTTTAGTTTTACAATTTTACACCAGGAAGACAATTTTTTTTCTTTCTGGAAGAATGTGCCAACAGATCTTGGCCTATGCAGTCTGTAACTGGATCTAACTTGTACGCAAGTATATACAGTAATATAAGGGATCAAATATAACACTTCTGTTTTTACACCTTGGAAGCTTTTTTTTCAAAAAAAAAAAACAAGTTGAGGAATTCCTCATATTTAGAGATATAACAAGATTAATTTCAAGAAAGTGCTGAGTAGAACTGCTATATTTAAATCCTTAATGCATGTGAAACATTCATAATTCCAAATCAAGCAATAAGAAAGATTCTAAAGCTCCAAAGTGAGGAAGCAAATTTTGTATGTTTAATGAAACTGGGGCCAGATTATCTACTATGCAGTACTCTGGAGTTCAAATCCCAGATCATTTGGCAAGGCACTATATTCCAAGTGCCAAATTACATGGCTGTGCCAAAAACCATTGAACTATTCCAAAACAAACAAATCTTGGTGATAAAAATTAATAAGTAAAAACTTGCATTAAAATTGATAGGCAAATGACAGAATTAATAACCCCACTCCAATTAATGCCTACTCCCCTTTCTTAAGAACAGAAAATTTAAAAGATGCAGAGTGCTTATCAATACCCATCTGCTTCAGATCCATGACAAAATGCTGTGGCTGTCTAAGTTGTTCACACAGTTACAATGTATACACTGTATCAATGACAAAATGCTGTGTCTGTCTAAGTTGTTCACACAGTTACAATGTATACACTGTATCAATGACAAAATGCTGTGGCTGTCTAAGTTGTTCACACAGTTACAATGTATACACTGTATCGATGTATATATTACTAAAGTCACTAAAATAACACATGCAGTTTTAAACATGATGCAATAGCTGGGCAGCAAGATCAAAGACTGTAGCTGGGTGGCAAGTTCAAAGACTAAATTTAGCTGGGAAGCATGATCAATGACTTTAACTGGGTGGCAAGTTCAAAGACCTTAGCTGGGCAGCGAGATCAAAGACTTTAGCTGGGTGGCAAGTTCAAAGACTTTAGCTTGGTGGCATGTTCAATGACTAAAGCAGAGTGGCAAGTTCACAGTCTGCCAGTCCTACTTCAACCAGCTGCTGAGTGGGAAAATGTGCTGAACAAGTGATCATTTTAACTTTGCTGATATTTACAATGACTGAATAGAGTGGCAAATATACATGTGGTCATTATAAGAGTACATCAAAAGAACAACATTAGCTTTCCTTATTGTGCGATAAAAATGCCCCCATTGGGAAATGTAATGCCCCCAGGGGCATTAATTAGGGAATCTATGGTAAATATAAGTTCCATTGCGCTTTCTTTCATTCAAACTCCTGGCATCCTAAAATATATGTCTCTGGGAAATGAATGAAATCGCAAGGTTTTTCAACCCCAAAACCAAATTCTATTTATAGCTCTGAAACAGTTTTGAGACTAAAATCTAGGAAGAGAATACCTAATTTAGCCATGAGTTTACCTAATGGGAATACCTAATTTAGCCATGAGTTTACCTAATGGGAATACCTAATTTAGCCATGAGTTTACCTAATGGGAATACCTAATTTAGTCATGAGTTCACCTGGAAACATGGTGACAAGAAATGTTAGACTCCAACAAGTACTTGTCATCAGTTTCCTGTTTTAAAGTTGACTGTCAAATGTATTATTTCATTTCAAAACATGGGTAGAGCATTCTGTTGTAAACAATACAAAAATATTTTTTTTATATTTTGGGCTATCAGAGACTTGAGCTTTCAGTTCAAATATGCATGATAGTCTCAAAGAACATACCATTACTCCTGGTAATGAGTCCCTATGACACACCTGATTTTCCCCTAGATGTCCCCCTTTTCATATTTTCATATGCTGTGGCCAATCTACAGAATAACTAAAGGCAAGACTTAAGTAAAGAGGTATGAAGCCAGAGTGACTAATTAACAGTTAAGACTTATCACTGTAAACATATACAAAATCTACTCTGCCCACAGACACACATATATAAGGGAAGAAACAATGAAATATTCCAACTCAAAACACCCTCTAGGCATGGGTCACTCATGAATAGAAATGAAAAGAAAAATATAGAGGCATGCAAACTGGCCCAACAGGCAAAGATACCTGAAGGGTAAGATGTACAGGAAAAATATATCAAAACATTAGATGATTATTTTCAAAAATTAAAGATAAAAAAAAGAGAAACCTAAATTCAAAATGTTATTTCAAAAACATTTTTGTTTATTTGAAAGGAAAAAAAAAACAACAAAAAAATATCAAAAGGAAGGACATGCAAATAACACATAACCCTTTATATTTAGACCAATGTGGGACTATTGCTTTCATTTTCAAACAACTCATACTTGTATAATATTTTGTGTTTTGCTGTACACTGTGTCTGATGCAATAAATATTCTGCTTTTGTTTATCTGGATAATATCAATATGATACATTAAGATTATTAGTACATCAGCACATTCAAGAGTGAAATTCATTTGGAACACCACTGGAATTCATTTGGAATACCAAGAATGAAATTTGGAATACCAAGAGTGAAATTCATTTGGAATACCAAGAGTGAAATTCATTTGGAATACCAAAAGTGAAATTCATTTGGAACACTACTGGAATTCACTTGGAATATCACTGGAATTCATTTGGAATACCACTGGAATTCATTTGGAATACCACTGGAATTCACTTCAAAGACTTTATACTTTTAAGATTATTTGGGATTTAATTCAAAATACTTCAAATTCCTTTAAAATTTTCACTGTGGATTCTAGGGAAACAAATTATTTGTTGAATTTTATTAAACCTGTTTTTTTTCTTCTTTGTTACTTAGCTTAAGACCATAGAGTCATAACAACATCTTCATATCAATCATCAATATGTCAATATTTTTACTCAACATGATGGATACACTATGATACACACACTACATCATAGGACCATATGATTTTTTATGGCATATACATTTCTTTTGCACATAAACTGCTTATAAAAAGCACAAAAAATATGAACAGTATAAGATTAGTTTCTTTCAGTGTATTATGAAATAAGCATTCAATTTACCAACTTTCCTACCTTACTGTAACATGCAGGGGAGGAGGCAGCAATTTCAACACAATTTGTTTTGGGTCCATAAGTTTTGGTAACAAAAGAAATTTAGCTGTAAGTTATAGGACAAGAAGAAAAAAAAATTTCTATCTAGTCCCAAGATATATGGTAATTGTTGATGATTTTATTCCTGTTGTTTATTTTTTGCTCCAGTGTTGTTGTAGTGGTAAAAATAAATATACATTTGCGTGTATAATATTTAAACTTAAAAAATTACATTTACTGGAAAATATTTTGTTTTTGTGTGACATCATAAATGGTTATTAATTCAATACTGACATTTACTAAAATAATGAGCACATGGTCTTTAATTTTCCTTTCTATGCTTTTGAAAGTGAGGGACTCCCAAGTTTATGCAAGTGACTCTCAGAAATAGCATATGGTCTCTTGAATTCCATTAGTGCAGAGTCCAGGACTATCCTCATCCTGAAACTCTGTTGAGAGTCCTTGCATATTTATTGATATATTTAATCTAAACAAGCAGATTTTAAAACAGATAACTATTGCATTATTTTGAACAATGATATATGAAGTGTTGCACATCCTGATAGGA